>VYZX01034818.1:0-32739 GCA_013401335.1 Brachypteracias leptosomus
TGTTCCAAAGGCTGCCTTTGAGCTTGGCTTTTTCTGAAAAGGCTTGTAAAATGAAATGTCTGTGTTCATCCATCTTTCCATCTCTCCTTTGCTGGTGAATAACATTCAGCACATCAAACAATTTCAGCCAAATATGACAAAGAAATAGGGATCTCCAGAATAAGAAATTCTTCAGGTTTAATGAAAAGGGTGACAAAGAGGAGCAAGACCTTAGCAGTGCTCCACTGTGTGGAAGAATCACTTTCATACAACATCAAAGAATGAACACAAGAGAGTGATCTCAGAAATACTGCAAGGACGAGCTTTGTTCAGAGCTCAGATTTTACTAGGCACCAAACAATCAAACTCTGACACACCAATCCATAGGAAAATACTAGGGCCTTTACAGGGTTTCTTGTGTATTCTACATTACTGGTTTACAGTGCAGAAACCAAGCCTTCCTCTGCCCAGGTGATCATCTAGAATGACTCATCATCATGCTGTCCCTGTCTTATATTTTTCTCTGTATTGATTTTTTTTTTTTTAAATAAACTGGAACAGTTTCACTAACAAAATGCACTCAACTCAGAGTAGTAATGGTAGTTGCAGTGCTTCATCAGGAACTGAGCTGGCTGAGAACAAGTCTTTGTACTTTTGGTAGGATTCAGTGTCCTCTGGGGAGATGCCCTGTTCTGGCTGACTGTGTGGCCATATAAGCAGTTGTAATAACTCAAGCCCAGCAATGTGAACATGTGGCTTAGGACAGCAGAAAGGTGGAGAGGGGGAAGAGCAGGGAAAATGCCAACCCATTCATGAGGAACGCACATGGACTGAGAATGTGCATCCTCGGTTCTCTGGATGATCTCTGTGATCTTAAATCTACCAATAGGTTTTCCACTATGTTCCCTAGATTAGATCCCACTGCCTGAATTACTGTTATATATGAGTATTGCTTATGTAGTCATTAGCAGAGCAATACACTTTAGTAAGTATGACTGAAAATGAGGGAGCACAGAATTTCAACCCTAATGCCTGGGGGATTTCTCTCAGATCAGTAAACATGCTAAGTAAATAATAGAAATAAAACCAGAGATTTTTATTTATTTTGCCCACTTTTTCTTTTCCTTTCATGACACCCATTAGCGTGATTGTTCAAAGAACAAATAACATTTTGTGGCTCTTCTCACTATGCCCATAGAGTATGTATGTTACCATATTTAAACCTCAAACCACTTGCAGCACGTAGGAATTAGCATTATGTGAGTAATCTCTAAAGTCACATTAATATGATTCATGCCAATTGGATGCCAAGTCATATGTTACTGCCTGAAATATGCTACACCAGTTCTAAAACATGCTCAATATTTACATGAATATTCAGTAATTCTGATTAGATGTGGAAGAGCATGTCTTTACAGAGAGTAAGCTACTGTCCTGCTGGGTTTCAGGTGCTTGGCATAAGTTGCCACACTCGGGACAATTTTCAGACCAATTATGTGTTCCCCTCACACATCAGTGGCTGATTTCATTGAGTTGCTTTGAAACCTGTAGTTTGCTGGCAGCACTTTCTGTGAGCTCATCTTTCGAATTTGTTTCATTTAGGGGAATGTTTTCCTTGTCTACGTCAGTGTGAATTATCCTCTTTCCCTTAATTTTCCTGAGTTCTCTCAGGCAAAACTATATGCAGCATTTCTCACTATAGATGTTAACTTCACTTTGAATTTTACTCCCTACACACTGCTCTTGGCTTTTTGGAAGATGCAGTTGGGGTTAACTACCCTCAGATGCAGAGATATTAGCTCTGAGAGTCAGGTGTGAATCACTCAGGTAGGAATGGTTCTTCACTTTAAAAACTCACTTCAGGATTTTAAAAATAGAAATACTGATGTATGATTCTTTCCTGTTGCTCGGGCATGCGTTGTCTTTGGGACATACATTTTTGTATTATCTGGTGTTATTTGTTTGTATATATTGTAAGATGAAATTAAACTTTGTATGTTCAAATGTCAGTTGATGTGCTTCATTATATGGTGTTTTTCATAGGCCAGCTGCTAATGATGCATTTCCTGGAGAAGTTCTGATTTTCATCAGTGGGACTGAAAGCAGAATTAGCAGTTTTACATTAACTTCCTTTTCTTTTCCTGCCATTAAAATAAATCGTTTTGTTGTGAATTCAAGTGAATTCATAGCTCTTGAAATATTCACATCTGTAACCTTAGAAAAATGTATGTAATCATATCCTAGAGATAAAATCATATTCCCACAGAGGGTGGTCCAACAGAACTCTGACAAAATCTGCCCTACTATAATTTTAGCTTAATAACTGCTCAGACACCTCTTGTAGTAGAGAGTGTGTGTATATGTATATGCATAATATATATTTGATATATATAGGCATTTGATATATAAACAACTGATAAACTAAGAGCATGTATATATGTGTGTGAGAAATAAATGAACAAATGGATGTTAGAAATGGATTTTTTTTTTACTATTTCTCCTACTCTTTTCTGCATAATTGCTATATTTGGTCTGTAGGAGGAAGAACAATTCAGAAACCTACTGTATTTTTGCTGTTCATCCAGTGACTGACCCTTTACAAGGATGATGTTTTTCTGCTACCCATTTAGTTATACAATTTTGTATCTAAACCCTATATTAATATATAATATGCATAATGAATATTAAGAAAAAAAAATGTTTCATATAGAGTTCGTGTGACTCCCATTGGAGTTAATGGGAGAGTTCTCCTGAGGTTACAATCTGGTATTAAGTAAATGCAGGTTTCTACATCATATTCCACAAGAGCTTGAAGTTAGAGAACAGCACTGGTTGTAAGGTAAAATCATAGTGTAGCTTCTGTTTGGTAGAACTGGTATACATATCTTGTAGAAAATCATTTGTTATTGATAAATTATGTGGAAAAGAAATATTTTCTATTTGGGGAATGCTATTATTTCATTTGCCTTCACATATTTTCTTGAACGTGGCCCTAGCCCTGCTTTTCTGATTCACCACGTATGAAAATCACCACTCGAATCTGCCATCTAGTGGTAAAGTTTTGGCATTAACAGTACATGGAAAACTTATTTTTCTTTCTTAGAATGTAACTTAAACGTCTCACAAATATTAGTTAGGAATTAGATAAAGGCAGAATTCAATAAAAATGCAAAAGGGAATAATGATATGATCATTATCATGTCCTGGGTCATGTAAATTTTTAAAAATATTGACTATTAGGAAGAAATCTTAAATAATTTCAATTAAGAAAATGAGTATTTCTGAAAACGTATTATTGTGTGTTTCTAGTTAGCATTGGTACAATTATATTATTTGAAATGCATAAAATATACCTTTTCAGAGAAAAATGTCATTGGTTAACTAAATTCTTATTGAAAAAGTTGCCTGTAGGAGCAGCGTATATAGGTAGAAGAGCAGAACGTCAGCTCGTAAGTATTTCAGCAGAGCCCAGAGATTAATCAGGGTCAGGAATCTCTTACATTAACAAAGTTAACCCAGCCTTTCAAAGACCATGCCAGCACTTAGGTTTGCATGCTGTGGCTGAAATTTATTCCCATTAAAGTCCATAGCAAAATTCAAGCAGACTTGCTGAATAAAACCAGCATAGGTTTCTAAGCCAAATTTAAATAAAAAATGAGAAATGACCCCATACCTCTTCCTTATCCCCATTTTAGATCTGCCAGCAGATTTATGATGGATTTACTTAGACAAGAGACCAAACTCCCAGGTCTTCCTCTACCCAATTTGGGTGCAGGACTGGAACTTTGGTGTCCCTGTGGTTTAATCTTTTCAACTGTACTATTCTTTTTCCCTGTGGATGGCCAGATGATGACCTTGACATTGCAGTGGAGGCCGAGGGTCTCTGCACCATAGCCTGGCAGTACTAATTCAGTTTCCCTTAGTAGCATGAGCAGGGACAGTTTTTATCAACCAGTGATCTGAGAGTAGCTCTGCGAGACATCTCTAGAAGAAAAATGCTTTGCAGTGCCATTGTAATTGTTCTTCTTTAACTTGTAATGTATTTACAGTTTCATAAAACGAACTGTTTTGCTCTCTTCTCTTGTAGAGAGTGTCATCATTCACCAGTTACACATGAACTCTAGATGAGTTACCACCCCTGCTACACGCTCCCTGTGTGCACTACCTTCCTTGCCAGTGGGATGGATCACTGTAGAAGCTCTCTACCATCAACACCAGGGTCACTTGTGCTACTGATTATTCGTGGAAGTATTTATGGCTTCCATTAGATTTTATATATTTTTTTCTTGGTAGAGCTTTCAGAATGAAGGGCCTTGCTGATATTTTGAAAGTACCTAGTCAGAGAGAGAGAGAAGCAGTCTTTCTGCCAGCTGAATTTCACTTTTATTCGCAAAGCCTAAGGCACGTGCTTGATTTTGTTTGATGTTTGCCATATAATTTATTTTTATAAAACACTTTGTAAAGTAACTGTCCCAAAGTTGCAATTCCTGTTGTCCATGGCGCATTTATTTGTAGAATACACTGTCAAATTTGCAATTTGATATTTTTGTAATAAAGAGTATGTAAAGAAAGAAAAATTTAACTTCAGCAATGTTTTGTTTAAATGGGAAAATACTCGGCGCATTTTTTTTGCCGCCATGAGATTCTGTGAGACTAAATACTCTGAAGACTGCTGTATGGAATTTGTACTGTTGCAGAATATTTCTTGCACTGTGTGATGGTTTGGCATAAAATTAAGTATTAAAGTCCAATGCCTTGAAATACAACCAGATTTACTCATTTTAAACAAGTAAGCCAGTTTTTGAAGCTGTGATTTTTTTTTCTATATAATGTATGTTTTTACTTCTGCCTGTACCAAAAAAGTTGATTTTCATTACACTGTAACTAATAAATTTTCACAACCTATGCAAATGTAATCAAGTGTTTGAATTTTAACTCTAATTTCTTAAGGTCGACAGTACTCCTGTGTGTTTGTTTATAGGGGCAGAATGGTTTTGGGAGTTTCTTTTTCTGACTGGTATCACAGGGATGTACATAGTAAAACTGTTTCAGATGTTAAGATACGGAGAGGGATCAATCACCAAGCCCTTAATGACTTCTAACTTTGGGCTTTCACTGCATTGGCAGAGATGTTTGACTGGTACAACTGGGCTTAGTGGGACTGTACACCCGAGACACCACACACTCCGCTATACGCTGAAGGGCTCATTTTACATTGGCGGCTGTAGCTTTGTGAATAAAATCCAGAGTGGTCTGTGGCAGCTATACTTAAAATGATTTTTTAATGAATTATATATAAAGCTGGATTCAACCCAGGCAGGGTCTGTTTTTCTTATACGTTTCATAATGAATTATTTTTAACCGAAGTCCTCGGGGCAGATTTAAAATACTACAGATTTTTTAATTGCAGAAGCTACTGGGAGAAACTACTTTTTGGAAGGGAAAGCGGCATGGCTTGCATTGCTGGGGGGATGGTGTGAAGTGCCAGAAAGTGTGCGTGAACTTGGCGTCCCACTGAGGTGGCAAGGTCAATGCATCTCTGAAGCTGTAACACTGCGCTGCTCCGTCGTCAATTTGGGCTTCATGGGAGCCATGGGAGCTGCTTTTCCTCCTAGATAGGAGTTCTGCAGCAAATGCTGACACTGTCGAGAGGCAGGATATACTGGGACCTACACAAACTTTCTTGGAGTTGATCTGCACTGTAAAGAGCTTGCTAATGCAGCTATGCTAAGTAAACAAAACAAATGCTGCTTCTCCTTGCGAAAGAGTCATTTTGTTGGTGCAGCTTATACTTCAGCTGGTACACCAAACTTTTTAAGGAGTGTTTGGGGTTTTTTTACAGCAGACAATGTATGCCAATAACATAGCTGTGTCTGTAGATCATATTTTAGAGTGAGTTGAGAAGAATTCCAGCTTTCAGAAAGTAATAGGCTGAGGTGAATAAAGTTTAGTATGTGCCACATTTTCAATTTACTGCACAGTAGAATGAACACTGTAATGACCCAGATCTTCTAGTTTCAAAGCATTACTTGGGAATCAAAACCCATCCATGTTAAGAACGACATTGAGCTCATCTGGAATGAGATTGCCAGCTATTTGAAAGTGACAGTGATGATGCGCCTGAAATAAACTTCGGCTTTTAAATATGAGTAAGATTTAAGTAAAATCTTATTCTGAAATTGAGTCTAGATTTAAAAGGTTCCAATTGGAGTAGCAAATATTTTTCCTTGTCTAGATTTTAATATAAAGCCGATTCAGTGTGAGTGTATGTGTAAGTTGTTCCCTTTTGGTTTATGACTCCTAAACAAATATATAAACATTTACAGTTTTGCAAATACATTAAGTTTTTAAGCTCTACAAAATAAAGGTTTGTTTAAAGCATAAATACAGTCGTGGTGTATTTGAAATCATTTAGATTTTAAAGTATTTTTGATGAACTGCAGCACTTTGGAGTAGGAGACTGGTAACGCTTGTCATGAAAGATCTGTGGTGATATACACTATTTCATCACTGATAGTGGTTTATGCAGGTAGAATAAATAATAAATTCTGATCTGACACCTGGCAAGCAGCTAAAGTATTTCACAGAAATGCCTGGAGGGTAAAACTCAAAGGGTGCTTTGACAGGTGTATTTCATCTTCAATGCATTTATGTTCCTGGTCAATTTTTTACATTAAATTATTGGGATATGGATCTAAAACAAGAAAGTAAAGAAAGTGTATTAGCCACATAATTAGCCCATATATTGGGGACACTCAGGAAGAAATCTATTCATATAGACTAAAGATGTGATTAATTCCTACAAGTACTGTCATTTTAAAGGAAGTAATCAGGAACTTTGTTCAGATTAAGACAATGCAGAGGCTATCTTGGGCTATAGATACTAGTGCTTTCAACCAAATGAAAACCAGTGAAAGATCTACTTTGCTCTAAATATCTCTTCCTGCATAAAGAGGATTGAAAGACCTGTGTTAGTATAATCATAGGTGATAAAATACAATGGTTCAATCCATTAAAAAAATCTCAAATACTTTGATTTCTAGAGAAAAACCCTACAGTCAGTGAGTTTTCCTTTTGCCTTGCTATGAAACATAAATTGGACCAAAGAGGAGACAAAGCCACCTGTTTTGTAGAACCATCTCTAGTGGAGAAACAAGATACAATCTGGAGGTTCTTGCCCTGACTGTTCCACCTCCTACTGTGAATTGCTACTTTTTAGCTATTTTCTGAACAGTAACATTTAAGTTGGAAATTTCATATTTAATGCTTTCCATTATGTAGATTTGCTCCCTGAAATAATCTAATTGGCAGTTAATGCATTTTATTTGCCTTGCCTGTTCTACATAGCAGGGGTTTTAACTGCATAAGGTTTTATTTCTTTAGATTTTATTTTAAAAAGCATTAACTAGCTACATCTTTCCTAGATGTAAGTGGACAACGTGATAGGGTAAGTGCCAGAAAATAATTTGGGGGGGCTCAATGAAGACAATCAAAAAATAAATGCCAGTTTGTGGTCTTTTAGATTAACTGCAATACATTAATTTTTGTAAAATTTTAAAACTCATTTATAGCCCTGAAATCAGACTTCAGTTTTCAAAATAAAATTTTTGTAATTTTAGCATTTATTCTAAGGTAATCCGATACACATTTGCTTCTTCCTTGCCTTAAAAATGTAATACATCGAGGCCTTGACTGTGTAATGTGTCTGTGCAGCACTTGTTGCTGAGTGCCTAATAAATCAGCTTGCCATTCCACATATTAAAAAAGGGACATTATAAATGTGTGTTTCAATAGGCAATTTTCTTTTTTTTCTGTACCCATTCATCTTAATAACTGCACGCAAACCAATGTAAAGCGCACTACATGGCACAGCACCTCATTGTAAAGCTTCATGAACACGAAATTTGTTGGTTGCACTTGCCTGGATATAAATGAGTTTGCCTTGGAGTAAGACTGTGAAATAACGCCCAACCAAGACCTCAGCTTACTGGTAAAGAAGTAAAATCAATATATTGAAGTATTTATGCTGATACTCTTTATTTCTTTAAAGAATGGAAGTAAGATATGCCCTGTGATTGCATTCAGTTAGGTTACTGAGGAAGTAATTATTTTGGTAAAAAGAAAAATCATTATGTCAATTAACATTTTTACAGTACAAAATGTAGGTGTAGGCCAAGCTCATAGATGAGCATACGGCCTTAGGTACAACTAATTGAGAGAGCTAATGGTGGATCCAATCTGTATAAGTTAAATGGTTTTGTTTCACATCATGCAGAATAGCAGAGACTAGTTCAGACACCTCACTTCAGTCATTGCTTTGTCAATACAGCAACACTCATCATTGCACCAGGACTTGACCATGAGGACATGCCCACACCACACCTTGTTCAGTTCAACATCAGACAGAAGCCAATTCCACTGGGTGGAAAGGAGCAAGTTCTCCTGTTCTCTCCTTCTTCCACATTTCCCAGATTCATCCTGGGTTTCTGTGGCTATGGCTACCTTAGCACATCATTTGATACAAGCAGGGCTGATCAGAGCACAGAAGTTCTAGGGCTCTTCAAATCTCCATCGGTCATAATTTGAGGCTTTCCTGGACTGGATTTGGTCTGATCCCTAGTAGAAATATCTCCCCTGAAGGTTGTTTTGAAAATAAAGAAAAACTTTCACATCAACCTCTTTGCCTGACTGAGGGACTCTCTGTAAGGTCCCCTAGGAAGCACCCCACTCTGCCCGTTTCATACAAAACACAGTAGATCAGTGTCTCCATCACCTGGCCCACAGTCCCACACCACTACTGTGGCTATCCCCCACCAGCTGGCAGAGCCCATGCCCAGTTTAACCATTGCAGATTCCCACATGAATTTAATGTACCCTTTCTTGCCAGTCTTCTCATACCTGGCAGTATCAGGTTCACAGCTTCCCAACACTGGCCCTTGGTTATCCTACTGCCAGAGAAATTCCTTGCCATCTCACAGCCAGGTTTACAAGCAGTCTGTTCCCTTCAGAACCCAGGTTGCACCTCACTGGATTTTCTGTGAGGCTGTGGGAGTAAAGGTCACTACAGCTGAAGGCGGTAATTGAAATCAAAAGATAATAAAGAAAAGGGTGATAATAGAAACAAGGGGCTTAGCTAGGGGGAATGACAGTAAAAGGTAGGGCCCTCAAGATAATGGAAAGGATAAATTAGAATAAAATACAGCTTTAGCACAGCTGCCACAAGTTCTGAACCCTATTTAATTACCTAGGCAGCAAAATAATAGATATTCGTGTCCAAATTTCCTATGCTGTCTATGAAGAGGTCTTTTGAGTCTCCAGAGATGACATTTGCACAAGTCATTTGCTCCCCCAGTGGTCTTTGTTGATAGCTTCGATTCTTCAGAGAACTAAAAGGCATTTATTTTAGGAAAACTGTTCAGCAGGCAGCTAGAAAGTCTGAGGGTGGATTACATGCTTATAAAGTTATTTAATTAAATGGTTTTAATTACTTTTCCTAAAATCAAGTAAATAAATACTTGCTAAAAGTGGATTTTTACTATGTTCTCTCAATAAAGACTACAAAGTTCTCACAAAACAAACTTTAATGTAGAAGTGCCAGTGAGACAGACTTCCAACATTGCTTTGGCTTGAGCAACATCTGATAAAGCAGGTATTCTGGGATACAAATACACGCTACCACACCACTTTCTGCAAGGTGACTAATGAATTCAACAGAAGCCAGATTAGCTCCTAAGGGAAATAAAAAGCAACAACTCTTGACAGGCACAATCATATCCGCATTCACTGCACTCTGATTCACTCATACCTGCTGACAACAGAGCAGGAACGTAGTGCAAAACAACTCCCCAAAGTGGTGATTGGTATGAACAGCTTCATTAAGCTCTTCACGGAGAGACATCTTATGTTATTACACCTCTACAGTAGCAGTCATATTGTTCCTATTTATGACAGCAGGAAGCCTAAGGTAACTCCTCCATTCCTAATCCAATGGATGCTGCCTTTTTCCAGTAACCTCCTTCAATGCAGTGGGAACACGAGGAGAAAAGGCCTCTTCCTTTAACACTAAAAGCAAGCCTTAGAGCGTTATTTTACAGCCGACTTTCTCGGTATCGCTCCTGAAGGCCTGAGTGGTGGTGACGAGGCTCTGCAGACCCGGGGCTTCTCTGCTCAGAGGCGGTCGCCGACCGGGCCGCGCTGCCCTCGCCCCAGTCCCGGGCTACAAGGAGGTCGGAGGGGGCAGGTCCGTGAGCGCACAGGGGCAGGCCGCCCGCTCGGAAAGGAGCCCGTGGGCCGGCTGGGCGTAACCGCCGGGCAGGCTCTGCGCCGCCGGAAGAGAGCGAGGGAAGTGACGCAGTGTTTGAGGCAGCACCGATATCGCCCACCCGTCGGCGCTCACAGGGCGGGGCCGGGCAAAGGAATAAACCCCGACCCCTCAGCGGCACCGACTGCTCACGGGAGCCGCGAAGCGCGGGCGGGCACCGGGGGAGTGGTGGACGGGAAGCACACCAGGCGGCACTGCGCAAGCGCCCCTTAACCCCACCCCCGCCCCGTCTCGCGCCGGCGGAGCGCGGTGAAGTGCGCGAGGGCAGCTCGTCCTCCCCAGGGCCTGCCGTTCTGCGCACGCGCGACCCCGCCACGGGCGCCCGCTCGCCACCAGGAGCGGGCGGGGCGTGCTCAAGGAGAGCGCGTCATCAGCCGTGCGCCCGCCGCCTGGTTTCCGCTGCTGCTGAGTGCGCAGGCGCAGCGGCCTCCGGTCACGTGCTGGGCGGCGGTGTACGGGAGGGGCGGGGCGGTGACGCGCCGGAGCTGGTGTCGCCGGCGGTGCCGGTGGCAGCGCGCGGCGCCGGGCGGTAGGTGAGGCGGGCGCCATGGCGGTGAACTACAGCGCGAAGGAGGAGGCGGACGGGCACCCCTCGGGCGGCGTCGGGGTGCCGGGCGGCGGGGCGGTGGGCGGCGGCGGCGGGGCCGTGAAGACCCGCAAGCCCGATAACACGGCGTTCAAGCAGCAGCGGCTGCCGGCCTGGCAGCCCATCCTGACGGCGGGCACGGTGCTGCCGGCCTTCTTCATCATCGGCCTCATCTTCATCCCTATCGGCATCGGCATCTTCGTCACCTCCAACAACATCCGCGAGTACGAGGTGCGCGGGGGGGGGCCGGAGCGCAGGCGGGGCGGAGGGCAGCGGCTGGCCGCGGGGGCCTGGGCCTGGTCCGGTGCCCGGCCCTGGAAGCCCCCGGGGGACACCGGGCCGAGACAGCGACGTTAGGGATCGCCAGACCGTAGGTGGCCTGCGCCTCCTTGCGAAACCTGCCGCCGTCTCTTCCTGCCGATACGCGGCGGGAGGCAGAGGTGCTTTCGGTGATTTCCGTGATGAACGGACACCGCGCCCGGACTGTTCGGTTCGGTTTGACATCTGTGCTCTTTAACAAACAGCCCATTAGTTACCCTAAGTCGAGACTGCGCTTACAGAGTATCCCCCGTAGAGGCTGTAGCCCGCCCCTCAGCCTTGCCGGTGCTCCCGGATGAACTTTCAGGGAAGTTAATGCCGGTATTTCGTCAACACAGCCCAGTGCAAAGTTTTGTTCTCAGTAGTGCAGAAAGTATGCGTGTTGTCTTTGGGATAGCTTGTGGCAACGGATTACATATCTTTACATATTCCAGAGTAATTGCCGTTTCAGGACAAAACTCTGTGGTCAGTGTATTGCAGTAATTTTTAAGTATGGTAATAATATAACGTTTTTAGATGCTCTGTGGGAGATCAGAGTGTCCAGAGTAAACTTAGAATGGTAGAGTTATGATCATCATGTCCAGCTATTAGCCTAACTCTGCCTAGTCTACTGCTAAATGGTGTCCCTAAGCACCATATCTACACTGCTTTTAAGTGTGTCCAGGGATGGTGATTCAGCCGCTTACCTGGACAGCCTATTCCAGTGCCTGACAACCCTTTCTGTGAAGAAATTTTTCCTAATATCCAACCTAAACCTTCCCTAGTACAACTTGAGGCTATTTCCTCTTGTCCTATCACTTGTTACTTGGGAGAACAGACTGGCACCCACTCTTCTACAACCTCCTGTCAGGTAGTTGTAGAGTGATAAGGTCTCCCCTGAGCCTCCTTTTTTTTCAGGCTAAACAGCCCCAGTTCTCTCAGCCACTCCTAAGACCTGTGCTCTAGGCCATGGCTCCATGAGTAGCACTGCCAAGCTCCATAGGAACAAAAATTGAAGAGTGGCTTTTTCTAATTATGCTTGCAAAACCTGAGTCATTTACATCTGATCATTAACCACACCACTGCTGTGAAAAGTAGCTGAGCATTAACTGAAAACTATACTGTGGAGCCATCTGAGAATGGAGTCACTTTGTGTTGTAAGGAAACAACCCAAAGGGCTTAGGGACAACCTTGAGAAGCAGATTGACAGTTATGATTAGTTTCCTATTGTTATTGTATTTAGTTTTTAGCTGATGCGAACAAGATTGATTTTAGCAAAAAAAATGTGTAGGTGTTTGTTGGATCGCTATATTGGAGAATATGACTTTTTGTGGATCAAATTGTTCTAGTTATTGGAGTAAGCTATCACTTTCAAATAAGAAGTGTTCAAGACAGTGGCCTGGCTGATGGTAGCAATGTGGCAATGAAGCCAAATTAAGTAAAGAAATCCTGAGACAGACAGTGAGTGGTATAATATTTTTATAGTTACATTAAAATGTAAACAATGCTAGAATAAAAGCAATTAAAGGTTCACTTTCTTTCTATGTGAAGAACTAAAATTCCAGTCAAGGAGAAAAGCAGAAGTAAAAAAAACCAAAACAAAAGCTGAAGTGTATTTTACAGAGTCCGGATGTTGTATGTAAGCAGATTTTTTTTAAAAGCAATTGTTTCTTGTGTCAAGGTTTGAGGCTATGCAGAACATCTGAAAATTGGCACAGGTGCTTCAGGGAACATTGCCAAGTTGTCATGGGCACGTAGACTTTTAAATTGCTACACTGCAGTCATATTTAATGTAAATACAATCATATGTTTTCAACAGGACACTCAGTGGAGAGAAGTAAAAACAATACCCTTGCCCTCTGATTTGACGATTACATTTAAAATAGCTATTTAGCTATATTTATTTTATTTAGCTATTGTAAAGCAATAAAAAGTCTTAGGTCATAATGGTTGTAAGGTGAATATAATTGGATAAATATATCTCCTTTTTTCTGTTACGGCTGGATCTACGTTGATCTGTAGGGACAGGAAATGCTTCAGAGTTTCATGAGTCCGGAAATGTAAGCAACTTATTGTGCCTGTATTGCTGCTGTATGCATATACAGAATTTTTGCATACTGCTGTTGCTTAGCATTTCAGTTGTGTACTCCTGTTAAGTTCCAGTAGGAGCCCAAAACTAGATGTTCCCATCTGACGTGCGGTATGAATATCCATAGGTGAGCTGGGAGCATGACTGATGTTCCTCTGTGCAATTAGATTGCCTGTATAAAGCAGTAGTAGCCATTTATATGGAAACCAGTTGGCATGTGCTGGCCTTCCACCCTTTTGAACTTCAGGATATTCAAGATTGGAAAGGGTTTTGTTTGTTTTACTGTGTGGGTTTACTCTTGTATCCCACTTTACGTGGAGGTCTCCCAACTCAGATCATTAGGCTTCATGAGGACAGGAGGGACAGAGTTCTTGACTTCTGAGAGTATCATCAGACAGCCAGGGTATGCAGATAAGAATGGGGATACTTGGGTTCTGTCCTCTGATCCTCGTGTGTGTTTTATCAAGTGTTACAATGCAGAAATTCTGTGAGTGAGATTATCATTCTAAAGGCAGCTGAATTTCGGAAAAAAAGTTTAAATAAAAGAACACTTTACAGTTGCAGCAACAAGACACAGATGAAACATTTCACAGATAACGTTTGGGCTCTGACAACCAGCAAGAGATGCAGTTTAAGTCAGTGCTGTCACCTATATGCTTAGCTGAGATATGTGCCTGCTTAGTATGCCAGCTTTTGTTAGTAACCTCCAAATGTTATTCACAAATAGCTGTAGATTTAGCTCTGGGAGACAGGACATCTAGAAACTAGGTGCCATGACTAAGCTCTTTGAAAAATGTAATTGGGGGAGGAAGCACAGGTAGTTATTTACATATACCTCCTAGACAATAACATTCTTGTTAAGTGTGTGTGTATGTAGATATATATATGTTTATCTGCCTGTAAACTTAGTGTATTCAAATTGAATAGAATGTACAGTTTATGCCTCTGAAATAAATATTTATGTACAGTGCAAATTGCCACTTCCTGAAACTAGATATTGCAGCCATCAGTATCTCGGTGAGCTGTACTGTTCTTATACAGGTGCAAGGACTGAGCAGCAAAATGTAGCTTTTTCATTTATTTCCTTTATAAGCTCTCTTGAATTCAAATGTGGAAGATTTCCAGCCACTTAAGTGTATTAGAACTGTAGGTGTTTTGTGTTTGTTTTTCTCTAACATTTCCTCCCTGTTTCAAAAGGTACAAACGATCATTTATGGGTGGAAGATGAGAATCAGCTGTGTAAATGTGTCTTTTTGCCCTCTTAGTAAAAGCTGGATGGGTTCTGTATTTCCTGATTGTTTTATTCTTTATTTTTTTTATTAAGAATGGATAAGAAGCATTGGCAGAGCTTATTAATATGTGATAAAAATTGAGGAACATCCAAAACATTAACTGTGTAGGAAAGAGAACTTTATGCTATGACTGCTGCTGTGACATGCATAATTGTAGTTAAAAAGTAGTTAACAAGTGAGGTAGACTTTAAGGCATGACTAGGAATGAAGAACTGAAAGAAAGTAGATTCCTGCTATGTACATCCTCAGTGTTGTGTGCAGTTCCAGTACTACCATTTCAAAAATGATAGAAAACATAATAAAACCCACAGAGAGAAATAGGAAAGCGGAACAGAGTTATGGGATGCCTTTTTTACAAGAAGTGGCTGGGGCAGTAAGATAAATATGTGATACCATATAAAATCTACAAAGTGGTAAATGGTTTAGCGAATGTGTATATGCAATAGTTACTTTATTTCTATACTCAAACATGTAAATCAATGGAGAAAGACATCAACAGCCTGAAAAAACATTGGTGCTGGACAACTTGGGTATACCCAATGTCTTTAGATCAGGGGTTGTTGGGAAAGGCTCAGTCTGTGTGGGTTTGTCATACTTGTCTGCTGGCCAGTCCTTGGCAACGGAAAGCTGGGTCAGGCAGGTTTCTGCCATGAACCCCAAAGTCAGTCCTGCAGTTCTCAAAGTCCTGGTTTCGTTATTTTGTTAAGAGATAAAGACAGATAACTCTATCTCTTCAAATAAGCTCTCTGTTGAATGTAACCTATGAATGTGGATGCAGTAAAAAAACTACTTGTGTTGGCAGTTCCTGTACAGGAAAGCTCTTGGATAGCATCGAAGCCGATAGCAGTGGTCAAAAACGTGGTTCTGTTTCAATATACGTTAGTGTCATGCTCCACAGAGTTTATTCAATTATATGTTTAAAAGTGAAGTCTTTAGATCTTTTGCAACCTTGGATGATTTGAGTTTTTTCTTGATCTAAAACTTCTCCACACATTGGAGACCTAGCTCAAGAAATGGAGGTTTAAATTCTTTGTAAAGGAAATGCTTGCTTAAGCTTAATTTAGCAGGAAAAAAAGCCAACCTACTGAGTTAGCCTTGAACAAATGAGATGCATTGTTTGTTGATAACAGTGGTGATCGGTCTGTCTGATGGAGCTGAACAGAGCTGTTCAGGTCTGCTGCAGTAGTGCTATTTCTAGATCAGCATAAACTCAATATCTTGTTCAGCGAAGGAAGCAAAGATTATGTGATCCTCTCTCTCTCTGCCAGTTAATAGCTTCTGAAGCTGACTCGTTTCTGCTAGGCTTGTTAGGGTGTATGTCTCATCTGTCAGAAATCTGGCAGCAGAGCAGATGCTAATAAAAGTGCTGAGGGAGGGGCTGCAGCTTAATAGATAGCAAAGAAACCACAGGAAGAGGGACCTTGAAGAAGAGCTAGAGGAAAATAAGCTTCAGTTGTTCCATGAACCTTGAAACTGCATGTTTGTTTTAGCTAACCTTAATACAGGTATTAGGACAGATCATAAATCACTCTTAATTCTTGGTAATGCGTTTCACTACAAGCATAAATTAGAGCAAACCATTTGCCACAGCTGCTCATAAAACTATACTGGTTGTTGTAGTTTACGTGAAACTGCTATTAAACAATTATTGCCATAACTTTGTATATGTTGTATCAATCTGAGCTCAGATTGATAAAAAACTCAGATCTGCTTATACTACTCTGTGTGTTTGGAAACATCATGTTGTCTGGAGTATGTGCTGTTTTGTGGTTTTTGTGTTTTGGTTTGGGTTTGATTTTGTTTTCCCCCAGCAATAATGGCCCACCTCAGTGTTAAATTTCTTTGAGACTGAAATCAAGCACAAAGACAGAATCACAAAACCATTTAGGTTGGAATTGACCTCTTTGAGATCATCATGGGCTGAATGGGCTCTTGGAGTCGAGGTGTAATAAGATTGCAAAATAAATGCTGTGTCAATCCTCTGGCTTATTAATCAATTTTCTTTACTCTCCTATAGTAAATTGATGACTCTTTTTTTCTGTTGCAGATTGACTATACAGGAACAGACCCTTCTAGTCCCTGCAACAAATGTTTAAATGTGTCCTGGGACAGCACACCTCCTTGTACTTGCACCATCAATTTCACTCTGGAACACTCATTTGAGGTATCCTACCCTGTATGCAAAGTGAAACTATAACAGTTTATATGCCTTATTTCATAATCAATTGGAAAGCTGTATCACTTAAGTCTTAGGTTGTTTGGGGTTTTTTTCTATTTTAAAGGATTATTTCTAGTTTACCTATGGACTTGGATGTGATTTTTATGTTCTTTTTCAGTAGCAAGGATGAGATAGTTTTTAATGCCTCTCTTTATCTGGAAATGTACATCATTCAATGGAATGCATGTGTTTTACATATTGACATTTACCATATGCATCATATAGCTGGCAAGTAGATCAGATATTCCTGCATGATTTACAAAAATTCAGTTCAACAAGAGTTGAAAATACCAGATAAGTGTTTTCTGACAAATTGGAGGCAAATAATTGAGTCTTACGTGCTTAGCATTGGACAAGGTAGGTGTTGGGATTCGTGCTGGTGAGTGTTGTTCTGATAGTTTATGGCGTGTTTATACTGTTTGACTTCAGGATGCCTATCTTACGTTAGGATAGTACTCTTATGTACTCAGTGTGAGGAAGGGATTGAAACTTCTACTTTACTTTACAGCAACATTCATAAACAGAGTTTAAGAGGTTAAAATTCAAGGTTTGTGTGAATGAAAACCCCTTTTGCCCCATTTTGTTTTTTCTAGAGCAACGTATTCATGTACTATGGACTTTCCAACTTCTATCAAAACCATCGTCGTTATGTGAAATCTCGAGATGACAGCCAACTAAATGGAGATAACAGTTCACTACTTGTAGGTATTCATGCTTGGATATTAATAAGCAACTAAATTCTGGCTATTGCATAAATTTCCACAGAGTAGAGTATTTAGTTTAATAACGAGGTACTAGAATTTTTTGCATAATAGAACACAACTGTAAGCAATTAATTTTTTGTTTACAGAAAATAATTGTGTGAAATACTGTGAAATTTCATGTCAATCATTTCATTAAGCAGACAGCAATGCAGTACTTCAATCACTTCTCAATTTGAATAGTTTTAAACTCTCTTGTTGCCTGCAGTCAGTAGTATCTGTTTGCATCTGTTCTGTCTGAAGTTTTTGTTTTCAGTAATATTTGGTTACCTAGCTTCTGGTTTGGATATTGCAGCTAAATGCATCCAGTTCTGTAGGCTGGCTCAATATTGAACATCAGCCATATTGGAAAATAGCAGTACTGTATATTCCGTTCAAGGTACTATGGTATAATGTTTAGGACCAGACCTCTCCTTTTCCTAATTTTTTGAGGAGTGGAAATACAGTTGGGTTCTTGCTCCAGCAAGAATGGTTTTCCCTTTTTACCTGTAAACTTTAAAAAAGGGGAGAATTTCAGGAGACCACATCTGATGACTGACAGAGGGTTTTGGGGGTCTTTTTCTGCTTGCATTTTTGGCATGCTGTTAGTCCTTGCAACTTTTTGCGTTTTATGTTATGCTTGATTTCTTCTTATAGTTTTATTTTCTATTACACTGATGGATACTTAAAAAACCCCCACCTTTAATAAAAGAATACTTGAGTACTTCATGCTGGAAAATTGTTTCTATTAAAAAATAAAAGAAAAAAGTTCTAATAGTTTCCAAGAAAAGCCTTATTTATAGTATGACCATGATGGGATCCTGACTTTATTCATGTTTCATTTAGATTTTATTCCTGCCTGTAAAAGAAAAATCAATCATGCTAATTAGTATTAAATGCTGAAATATTTGTAAATAACCTGACTTGTGAAAAGTTTTATTTTGTGGCACATTTAAGATGTGCACATTATTGAGGTATTGTAGTAAAAAGAGGTTGGTTGGAAAAACTAGCACAGACTCACCTACATTTTTTTTCTTTCCAACTATCAGAATCCAAGTAAGGAGTGTGAGCCGTACCGCACAAATGAGGACAAACCCATTGCTCCTTGCGGAGCTATTGCCAACAGCATGTTCAATGGTATAGTAACACTTTTATCCTGTAGATGCTTTTGTGATCTGGTCTATGTTGTATTGCAAAATACTCTGAGTAAAGACATTGTGGACTTTTTTTGTTTGAATTAACACATTTCCATTGTTCAGAGTAAAATAAATATATTGTATTGTACTGCTGTTGCTTTTTTCAAAGTTGCTATGAAAATAATGTACAAAGGATGGAAATAATTGTTGTGAGAAGCTGTTACTGCTGCGGAGTAGAAACATAGATATCATATATGGATAATACACTGCTGTCTAACACACACTGATTCTTACAGAATGGCTTGTGATTGTGGCAGGCAGGTAATAAATGCCTTGTCCAGGCTCATTGTTTTGTTATGTCCTGGAGATAATCATTTCACTGCCTATCAGGATCATCTGTCTAATGAAAGTTTCTGCAGCTGGTTTTCTAATTTGATTTTATCTTCAGATACGTTGGAATTATACCGCATTGATAATGGCACAAAGACTCCTATTACCTTGATTAAAAAAGGAATTGCGTGGTGGACAGATAAAAATGTGAAGTTCAGGAATCCTACAGGAGATGGAAATAACTTAACTGCGCTTTTCCAAGGTAAAAAAAGAAAGATGTGAAACTTTAAGAAAATACTTCAGGTGCATTTTGATTCCTGTGAGTTTTACCTCACATTTTACTGAATGTGCTCATTAAATATATTGTGGTTCTCTGAAAAAATCCAAGCTAAGGACTACTCTGTCTAGAAAGGTTGTCTTTAAATAATGAAAGCTGTGAATTTCACATGAAAGTATTTGCTTTTTACCTTTAGTGTAATCATTAAATTTTTTTTAACTGTCTGACTCTTTTTTTTAATTCTTTTTTTTTTTTTGCACCTGGAATACTGAGAAAAGCCTTGTATGTGCACTGCTGTCGTGGTTTAACCCCAGCTGGTAACTGCACACCACATGGCTGCTCACTAACCACTCCCCCACCCAGTGGGATGGGGAGAGAATCAGAATGGTAGAATTGAGAAAACTGTATGACAAAAACAACAAAGAGAGGTAAATAAATCCCACCAATCAAGTAGGCAGCCCCTACTTATCTCTATGTGCCCATTTTTATTGCTGAACATGATGTCACATTGTCTGGGATATCCCTTTGGTTACTTGGGGTCCATCTGTCCTGGCTGTGTCTCTTCCCAACTGCTTGTGCACCCCCAACCTACCTGCTAGTGGAGTGGTGTGAGAAGCAGAAAAGGCCTTGAGGCTGTGTAAGCACTGCTCAGCAATAAATAAAACATGGGTGTGTTATCAACACTGTTATTACAAATCCAAAACATAGCAGGATGCAAGCTCCTGTGAAGAAATTTAACTGTTTCCTAGCCAAAGCCAGCACAACTGCTGTAATGCTTCGGTTTAACTTGAAAATAAATCCTGCAGTTTTATCAAGCCCTTCATATGGAGTTTTCATTTTAAAGTTTCTACTGCTGGATTGTGCAAAGTTCTGGGTTTTTTTAAAAAGGTGGTTCTTTTTTTGTGATTAGAAGTGACTGATTTCTCTCATTAACAAATGAGGTTAAATGCAGTTTGGTAAATCAAAGTTTTGTCTACTAATGTCTGAAAATAATCTTCCTCAGGGCTCTAAGGCGTGTATGTGTGTTTCTGCAGGGTATACAATAAATTCAGGTTTAACCTGCTGTGGGCTGCTTGCTTAGTCATAGCCAAATTACATGTTACCAATGTGATGCTGCCTTTGGAAAAGCAGATACAGTACCCTAATACAGTGTAGAATTGTATTTTCAGTGAAATTAGCAAAAACTTTAGTATGACATCATCTAAAATATTGTACGTAATTTTATTTGCTCATAGCCCAGGAAGTGCTAGTCAAACTCTTCACATTAAAGTGAGCAGAGGAGCTGTCATCATGATGGAGAACTATCTCCCTCAGTAATGTTTTGAGACAAAATTCCTAGCTATATGAAAGTGTAGCGGAGACAAATTTGTTTAAACAAATGAACAGTGCTGTCACGAGAATAAATGGATGTGCACTAATATTTAAGATGTAAAATAAAAAGTTCTTAAACAGCCTGCTGTCCTGTGACACAGTGGGCCAACTTGTTGATACTGTTCAGAAGTTAATATGCTTATTTGTAGTATTAGAATTAATTTTGATGAGCCGATATGTTATTTAGTCCTGTATTAGAAATACTTTATTGTTACTATTTTTGTTTAATCCCAGGCACAACAAAACCTGTAAACTGGCCCAAGCCAGTGTATATGCTGGACCCAGAGCCTGACAACAATGGCTTTATCAATGAAGACTTCATTGTGTGGATGCGTACTGCTGCTCTGCCAACGTTTCGCAAGCTCTATCGGCTCATTGAACGGAAGGATAACTTACAGCCTACCTTACAGGCTGGAAAATATTCCTTGGATATCGTATACAGTATCCTTTGAAAGACCTTAGCTGGATTACATAGGCACATATTTGTGCAGTTTCAAGTTGAACTAGCCTATTTCTTACCATCTCTAAAAAAAGATGGTATTGAGCTTGCTTGAAAACCAAGTAGTTAGTTGAAACCAAGTGGTTGAAAGTGGTTGAGAACTAGTATCGAGAGTGAGAGGGAAATCATATTGCTTGGGTGCTGTAAAGGAATTGAGAGAATGATAGGAAGAACAACAGAGGTAGTGGCTAGACTAGAAATTTGAGAACTTGAACTCAAGGTGTAATAACAAGATGTAATCCAGGCCAGACTGACTTTGGAGGTCAGAAGAATGCCAGAGCTACGGATGAGATGGAGGTCTGTCAATTCTATTTTGGACAAACTAAAGACTAGGTAGATGTGCAGGAGACTAGAGGAGGTGGGTTGTCGTAGTTACTGAATTCTTGAAAAACAATTATCGTTTAAAAATAGCTACTGCAGTATTTTCCTTTGCTGCAAAACTGTGGGGAATGCATAGAAAACTGAATGAACATGAAAAATTATGTACTAAGCGTATTCCAGAACTAAAATATAGCTTTTCCTTATATTACTAAAGCTGCTTTCGAAAGCACAAAATCATGCATTTACTTTTAAAATTAAGTTAACATCTCCTAACATGGCATTTTTTTACCTGACAGTGCCCAGATTAGTCATAGCCTAATAGAAGAGCTGGATATTTCATATTTCCAATATTCAGAGACAGCAGTTTTTGGAACCTGAGTGAGATGACCCAAATGTTTCATGTGCATGACCACATAGAGCTAGATTTGGAAATACACTTCTTGTTTTCCTAAATGTTTTTCAGATTATCCAGTACACAGTTTTGATGGACGAAAAAGAATGATCCTAAGCACCATCTCATGGATGGGAGGCAAAAATCCCTTCCTGGGAATTGCTTACATCACTGTTGGGTCCATATGCTTCTTCTTAGGAGTTGTGTTGCTGATCATCCATCACAAATATGGAAGTCGAAATACTAGTGCAGACATTCCTAATTAATTTTGCGTTCTGAAAACAAATGTACTGCATGTGCATCAAGGCCAGTCCAGAATGGACCCAGTTTTTGAAAGATAAATCTCTGCTTCTGTCACTTCTGAGACTGGGTACATAATTTTTATCTAAAGCTCGCCTTTCCCATACTGTGGATTAACTCTTGAAAATGACGGGTATACAGTTAGCTATATTGATTGTATCTCTGCCTGTGTCAGAAAGGTTTTTTCCTGATACTTGCCTCTAACTGGGCAGGCCACATGATGCATATAGCTCCTGTTCCCTTGATGCATCCGCTGCTTGTTCATGTGTTGTGTAATGTCGGTATGATTCAGTACATTTAGATTTTGTGGAGAAAGATTGTTATAAGTTAGTGTAAATTGTAAAATTTCCGGAATCCAGGTGTCAGTACTGTTGAGAGGAAAAGTCAAGTCTTAAATGTTTTTTCAGTTTACTGTCTTGTGTGCATGGGATCTTACATTTCTTGCTGAGATTTTAATATATTTATATAAGCTGTTAAATATTTTTCCTGTGTCCTACCCACCTCTGTTATGTTAAATCCTTTAAGCGCTGTGTAAATTTCAGCACTCTGGATTCTTTGTATATTTACAATATATGTGCCTGGCCAGTAAACTAGCATCCTATGAAGATATCAGAAACCGATTTGTTAATTATCTGCGTGAGTCCCTTTTAAGGATTGTGCTAAATTGGAAAATGTTTGTTGCAGGTAGAATCTGCTTTTTTTTTTTTTGTAATTTTCTTTGCTTTAAGTCATATCCAATACTATTTACCTGTTGTGCTTGCTGGTTTTGCTTTTTATGAGCAGCTCCAAGCGTTAAGAACCTAAAATGTTTTTTCCGTTGACAAATTTGGGTGTATTCTTTTTACTCAAGGAGTTTCCTAATTTTCTTGAGGTATATGTATTTTGAGCAGGCTCTGTTGTAACGGAATGGTTTATATACTTTTTCCTTACTTGGAGTGAACACCACTTGAATTTTTTGCGGTGTTAAGATAGTAAACTGTAGAAATTAGAAGGTGAGATGGTGGTAACCTCTTTTCACTGAAATGCGGGTTGAGCGTGCTGTGAAACCTGATTTAAATATTGCAGTTAGAAGCAACATGCGGGATAGTGTCAACAATGCGGGATAGTTAGATCAAATTACAAAAGAGTTCACTTTTATGTTAATTAAAAGTTAATTGTAACCTGTAAAATAGTACTTTTTGGTGACTTTTTAGAGGATGGACAGAAATTGTAATGTATATGATGGAGATCACTTTATATGCAACTAGCTTGATAAAGCATTGAGTATATTAAAAAAGACCTAATAAAATCTGCAGACCATTTAATAGATTTTTATTTTGTTCTTGAACATATGTGTATTTTCATCTGGATGGAAGGACATTCCCATTGACTGAATGCAGTTTAAGTGAGTTCTATTTCTGGGATTGCCTATTTGTTACAAAAAGTTTTTTATTTGTGGTCCAATAGCTTCATCTATAGCCAGCTTTAAACAACACTGGTAACATCACATAAACACATGGACCATTTTTACTGAATTACTTGTGTAATCTTTAAGATGGCAGGTTTAAGTATATAAGTCTGTATAAACTATGGAACAAAGCACCATTTGCAGTGTGCAAGCTTTCTGTAACTCCGTATAATTATTTGTTTGTGTTACACTGTGGCAGCACAGGGCTTTTTATATAGTTAAGACTTTTTAAGATTTTATTTACAGTGTTATATCTGTGTTGCTGGAATTACAGAATAAGGGTATGTACTTTTGTATGCTGCAAGGCAGAAAACTCACGCAACATGTGGCTTTTATCTGCAGAGTGGCTGCTAGTCCAAACTACAGTGAGTAAGGGGATGTCTCCCTATTACTTGTTATTAAGTTATTTTTGATTTTTAAACTTCTGTGTTTGTCACTTGAAATGTAAATATATTCTGCTTCATTCATAATCCCTGTCAGCAGTAGGAAATGCTGCTTTTTGGGCTGTGTTCAAAATTAAAGTATTTTTCTGTCCTTGCCTTAAAATATTTTTCAGTGCCTTACCTTTTTCTACTGACTATAGCTGTCAGTGGTTCTTGAGAATTGATTTGGGAATTGCCGTCTGGTTTTTGTTACAATTAAGCTTTTTCTCTGAGAGCCTTTAGCAGTAGATAGCGTGCCTGAGGAGCTTAAAATGCTTCTAAGGGCTTAAGATATTAGGTCAAATTTGTAAACTCTTCACTCATTCTCGTTTGTCTTGATGTCATGTTGATAACTGGAGATCCTTGGATTTTGTATTTCTTACCTGTTGCTCATGTGTTCAAAGATGAAACCATGGTGTCCCTGTCTGATGCTTTGCAGAGCAGCATCACTGCCCTAGGGTTCAGTGTCATGTGTTGAATTTGGCTTTGCCCACCTGTGACTTGGTTCTCCAGTGACATCCTTCACAGGTGTTTGCTGCCAGGGCTCAGAAATACAAAGAGCAGTACCTCTGCTTTCTGAGTGCCAGTTAGGTGCCTTCCAAGTCTTACTCAACCGAGGCAGTGCCCAAAGTGTGAGAGACTATAAGTTTTCTGGAGGCTGCTGCTGTTATATTTGCTTATAAATTAATCTTACTTGGAGACAGTAATTTGGAAACTAGGATATGTCACTGTCTTGTGCAAGAGCTCTCCAAACAAATTCTCTTGTGCGACACCAACTGTTTTCTGTTCTCTCGTTAAAAATCTGCATCCCTGTAACAAAGCAGATTGTTACCCTGGGTGTTTTAACTGCATCAGGCTATTTGGGGAGTTGTTTGTGCTTTACTGAGTCAGAGGGAAGAGTTACCAGCTTATAACTGGAATGTGAAGGATCCTTCACACAGCCTTTGCCTCAGGGTCACACTGGTACTGGAACTAGGTTCTCAGCAGCATGGTTTTACTTTAATTATAAATGTTAAACCTTGAAAAATGCAAGCCTTGTCTTTTTCTATAGTAACCTTGGAGAAAAAAAAGCCGTGGCAGTCTAGAGTCAAGTAACATCTGCAAGCTTAGGTATCTGCTTGAATCCATTGCTAGAGCAATGAACGTGGCTGTTTGGATTGGATTCACAGGAGGTGTTCCTTATTGCACCTTTCTTTCAGATATGCTTCTTGCAGTGGGAAGATAAGGATTACAGTGTCTGTAGACAGACAGATGTCCAAGAGTGAGTTGAAGTGAGTGTCTGGTGAAGAAGGTGGCTAACTAAAGCAGGATGTACCTACAGTTGCATACAAAGAAGTTACTGATTGGAAAGCAACCTCTGAAGACAAAAGAGCAAGATGTAACTGCAGACTAACCTGGAAGCACTGCAAGTGATTCTGATCTTCAGAGTTCCTGTGACAAGAATATGTTTTCCGATATCACATGAAAATTTGTGATCTACCATTGGTGCTATGTAAGTTGTTTTTTTTAATAACAATTTGATATTTGTGTTACCTGGGGTTGTTCCCTGTAACTGAACTAACCAGGTATGATGGGTTAGAAATTAAGAGGGCAACAACGCAAAGGCCTTCAGGAAGGTCTGCAATATCAAAATCCAGCCAGTCCTATAAGGGTTTTGTATTGACCTAGTCAGAGAGTTTAAAACAAAAATAAATACACGAACACACAAAAAAACAACATCCCAAAATGTGTCCCACTTATAGAATATTAATATATTGAGCAGCCTACCAACTATTCTCAAGGTAGGAGAAAAAAAAGATGAAAATCTAAGCAAATTTTATTCCTGCTCTCTTAGTGATGTGGCCAGTTCATGGAAGAGGCTGCTTCCAGCAGTGTGACAATGGATTCTGAAGTAGAAAGCCCAGTTGCAAGGTTCTTTTTTTTTTTGTGTGGAGTAATAGTAATACTAAATTATCCTCAGATCAGTGGAAGTATTTTGATGTACCCTATGTTCTAGCTCATGGAATCTGTTCTGATCACCATATTCCCTTCAGTGCCTAAATGGAAAGTCTAATCTTACTTGACAGTTTCAATTTAAGACTAAAGCCTATTACGAAATGGCCTGATAAGAATTAGCAGGTCTCCATATGACCTGAGTCTCAAATAAGAAACTACCTTCCTCTAAGCCTCCCAGTCCAGCCATACTCAGCCTGCATTTGAAAATAAAGTAGCACTGTCCATTGTTTGAGTTACACCAACTGCTGCTCAAAAGTCTGAAGTTGGAAAATTACCTTTGTCATGTTCTGTTGGGAGTGAAATAAAGAGGAATAAAAGCATACATCAATAACTAATGAAGCTAATGAACTAACTGAAAGTAAGTAGGTGGAGTTCTTTCTCACTGAACCCTGATTTCAGATAAAGATGACATAAACAATTCAAGCAAACTGAATACCAGAGTTATGTACAAGTTTAATTGAATTTGAACCTGATTGTGTCCAAATTTTGCAAAATGGTGAGATGTTTTAAGTGTTAGAGGGACAGGAATGTAGTTAATGACTTCATTAATTCTGTTATGAAAGTGGGAAAAATTGGACTGTGATACTCTTGGAAACAAGAATAGGATTGTCTGCAGGCTCGCCTGCTGAGGTCTGGCATTAGGTAGTTGAGGGTAGTGTATGTTTGCAAAGGGTGCTTGTAAACTTCAGAACAACTCCTTGTTCTGTCAGCAAGTTCTTTTAACGCAGTTTTAGTGTATTATACATTTCAAGGTAGCTTGGAAAATGACTAAACTAAAAGCAAACACAGCGTGTTTTCTCTCTTCATACACAATGTAGCTTTTAACTGGGTTAGTCAATTGTTTTGTTTGCAAGAAAAAAATTAAACCAGTGGGCAGACAAGACTCAGGAGGAGGTTAGAAAAATTGTCATTTTCAGCTGTCCTGCTGCACCAGGGCTTTCTGCTTCCACAGCTGGGTTGATGTTAACTCAGTTTGTGTGATCTCTTCAGCACATACCCTTCTATTACTGGTTAAAGAAACAAAGGATTTATTTTCTTTTTTACAAATGCATATCAACATATAGATTAACAGACTTGTTTTCCTTCTGGCTTAAATAAAACTGTTTAACAATGAGTTTTGAGTAAGTGAAATACAGGTGAAAGTTACTCTACCTAGTTAGGAAAAAGCAGCTTGAGTTTGCTTTGAGGTCCCTCCCAACCCAAACCATTCTATGATTCTAGTGAAATACCCTCACCCTGAGGCAGCCAGTTGCCATTTCTTTTTCCCTCAAGTTTTCATTTCTTCATAAATTACTCAATGTTGAAGACATTGGCTGTGCTTGCTCTGAGCAGTGACCTTGTAGTTTTGATTGGTATGTAGCCCATGTGCCAAGCTTTTCAGTTTGGCTTTTCTGTTTTAAAGCGAATTTTGACAGACAATAGCACTGAAGCTCAGATTGGGTGTATCAGGAAATGGTCCATACAGCAGAAATTAAGCAATAATAATTTTTATGGGGGTTATGATTCTTTTACCAGTATCTAAATGCAACTGAGTGTATAAAAATCAGAATACAGATACTACATGCACTCTTATAAGATGAAAGATTACAAGCGGAATAAATGGAAATCTGTCTTGCAGTAGTACTAAGGTATTCTAATTGTTATTCTATAGTAATGTTGCTTGAGTGTTTGAAAACTACTTGTTAAATAATGCATCCAGTTTCCTCCTTTGTTGCAACACATTATATTTCTCTATGACTGTGCTTTCTAAATGGTATTTTTAATATTCTACTCAGCTAAGACTATACCTATAAATACTACTTCATCTTTGCAATTTTTAGTTTCTTACTGGGGTAGCTGATCAATTGGAGAAGTGCTGTGCTTTTGAGATATGATCCTTGTTACTTCCATACTAGACTGAGCACTGACTTGCTGTGCTTGACACACATCACTCATCATGAGGTTTGGCACCTGTGCAAAAGTGGTGTAGTGCCAAAGCCTGAGTGCACTGCAGCTGCAGCAAGGCCAGGAAATAGTGCTCCAGCCAGCATTGTATTTCAGTGCAAGGGTGAAGTGTGAGGGGATGTGATTCTGGGGCTAGATCTGCAATGCAGAAAACCCACAGGCTTCTCAGAGTACTTTCTTGAAGGGCAAATAGATTCTTCATTTGGAATCAATAGTCTTGCATTTCATACACATGATGTTACTTCACTCTCTAATTATGTATTGTGAAACGAAGCTCAAGTTGGGTTTTCTTTTTTTACACGCACAGTGCTTTGTATCCCTGCTACTCATGGAGTTTGAGGCGGATGGCAGGTACACGTTTCAGTTTTGGTTTTTCTGTGTGCAGTGGCTCAACAAGAGATGTACCATTGGGCTGTGTCAGACCCAGGCCCTGCCTAGCTCAGTGTCCTGCCTCCAGTGACAGACCAAGGGGATGTCGAGGGAGTCCATATGAACAGCCCATGGTGGTACTCTCCCGGGAGACACTTCCATCCCTCTGCAAGCCTGAAATTTTTTGATGAAAGGCGGTTTTAAAGTCTGTACGTAGCAGATCTGAGGAAAGTTTCTTTCATGGGGTTGTCAAAGTGCCCGTTGAAGGCAGGGATGCAGCCACAGGATCCTGCGGCAACAAACTTCCCCGGTGTGCGCTGTACGGGGTGAAGAAACACTTCTGGTGTGAAGCCGCGTTCCTGGAGCCCCTGCCTCCTGCCCTGCGCCCCTTGTTGCTGGAGGCGTCACTGCTCCCTCCTCATCCTCCCCGTCCCATCTTCTGCTGTCCAGGGGCCTGTCCCTGGTTCCCAGGCCCAGACCTGGATAAACACCCCGTTGGTCCAAACCTCGGGCACAACTTGTGCCTGGCAGGGGGCGCAGGGCCGGGGCTGCCGCCTCTTACCCGCCCAGAGACAGTTGCCCCTCCCGCTGCTTCTCCCACCTCTGGGCGTGGGCCCTGCGGCGCCCCCAGCCACCGTTGTTTTACTGGGGAAAGGCTGGGGGGAAGGGCCCTTCCTAGAGCAGCTTGGAAACAGCCCGGACGCGCTCCCGCCTTGCACCGCTCCCGCCTGGCCCGCTGCCGCCGCCACCTTCACCTGGGCTCCCCCCAGCGGTCAGGAGGCCTGACGGGGGCGGGGCGGTGTCGCCTCTGTGGTACCTCCGGTGCGCCCACGGGAGTTACTTCCGCTTCCGCTGCCCTTGTTGCCGGCGGGAGGTGACGGGACCAAGAGCCGCGATGTGGCGGAACCTGCTGGTGAGGCCGCCAGGCCGGGGAGGGGAGAGCAGCCCACTGCCGCCGGGCTGCCGCTGTGCCATCTCGCCGCGGGGCTGCCGCTGCCGAGGCGGCGCGGCACGGGCAGCCGAGCCTGGCGCGGCAGGGCGGGGGTGTCGGGGCTCCCTCAAGTGCTGTGAGCGCCTTCCCCGGTGCCCGCTGGCCTGCGGGACTCAGGGGTGGCCTTCCCCCCTCGCTGCCGGCCGTGCTGATGGCGGGTGCTGCTGCAGGAGCTGCCGGGGAGAGGGAAGCGCAACGGTTGAGGCCCGGGCCCGCTCGCTCCGCCTAGTGCCGAGCGTCAGTACTGGGAGGGGTGAGAGCTGGGTCAGCGAGTCGAGGGCACGCCGAGTCCGTCTCTAAGGAGATACATATTTATGGAGTGTTTATTTGGGGTGGGTGAGGGGGGGAAGTGTGTTCCGTTGCTTCCAGCCAGAAGAATCTGGGTGCTTGCCCCGTGGCTGCGGTCTTAGTGGGGGTAGTTTTGCGGGGGAGGATCCGTGTTATCCGTGCTGCTCGAAGGAGACTGCTGGCAGCTTGGACGTTCAGCTGGTTCTTGAGACTTGACATGTTAGCCAAGGCGGACTTTGAGCCGTGGGAAGAATAATTGGGTTTGATGGCCTGACTTGTGCTAATGAGCAGCTTTATGACTATGGAAAGAGATTCTAGCTTAGGATGCAGCAGGGTGTCTTTAAGCTCTGTGTGTGATGGAGATGCCTTCTTCAGCTCTGTGAAGGTTGGCTCCTGTGCTGGTGGCTGGCAGGTGGACAAATTGCAGCTATGACAGAAGATCCTTACCTACACAAATGTGTTTGACATATTGTCCCCATCGCTAGAAGACAGACTCAGCAAATAGTGCTTAAAACCAAGATCTAAGGGACAGAGGTTGAGGTTTCCCCCAAAAGAATGCTAATTATGAAGGTTATGCTGCAGATCCATAAATCTCTTATATCTTACTGAAAGTAATTATCTTGATTTATTCATTTTTAGGTAACCAATCAGTCCTTTATGTAGTCTGTTGAAAGACTGACTGAATTCAAAAGCAGTGGGTTTTGGTGAACTTTTACTTGTTATTTTAAAGACTTTCCTTTCATTCTGTCCCTTTCACTTCTATTTTACTTATAAAAGAAACTATTTCTACCCAGTGTGGATATAGCTGAAAAACTTCACTGTTTTTAAAACACTGTTTATCTTTTATTTCAGCGTCTTCGCCAGCTTTCCCAGAGGACCATAAGCACTGCTTCACACAGGCAGGTAGAAAATCGAATTGCTGAGAAGCAGAAGCTTTTTCAGGTATTGAATGAGCACTGCTAGTAGAATAACAAAATTTTAGTAGATCATAATTGTTTAGGTTTTGTTTCTAAAGAATAACGCAAGCTCTCTTCACATCTGCGGTGAGCTCTTGAAATCAGTCATATGATTATGGTGTTTGAAATCTGCAGTTATTTTCTGTGGAGATGAGGAGTATTTGTACATGCATACTTGACTTGGGGACTCCCTAGAGTTTTTTACCCTGTGAAATGATCTGTATCTGAGATTCTTATGAGTAGTAGGTACTGTCAGGGATAAAGTACTCTGAGATGAGATGGGGGAGTACGTTCTAAGAGCAAATAGAGAAAAACAACAAATGAGAGGACAGAGGTACAGTGAAAAGTTAAACCTGCAGTCGTACAGCTATATCCATAGCTCATAGATGAGCCCCATAATTTTTAATGAGGATGTGGTATTATTGTATTTCTCATTTATGAAAACAGTAAAAGGGATTGGATTCACTCCTAAAAAATTACTGAATCTTTAAAAATAATTCCTGAGTTACTCTCTTCCTGATTGATAGAGCCACATAGTGAGAACTCGTGGTTCTTCAAATGCCCAAGCAGTGAATACTAAAGAGCAAACTCTCAATTGTGAGCCATAACCTGGAGCAGTAGCTTCATACTGAGGATAGAGTAGGCTGGGCTTTAGCGATATGAGTAGGAAAAAGTACATCAGAAGCCCTGGGTTAATAGTTTTTGTGTCCTGTTGCTTTCCATTCCCCTGAAAGCGAAAGCCAGTCTTGCTGGGACACTGCCTAAGGAGCACAGTGTTTGTTGCGAGCCAGGGGGAAGCAGGATGTTGGTGATGGATGAGGTCAGAGGTTCTGTTTCTGCTGGCAGAGATCTCTGTGTGTATCTCTTCCTCCTCCCAACCTCTTTCTTATGAGGCAGCAAGTTAAGCTGGGCTGGGTTGCAGGTCACCAGCAGTGGAGGCTGACTTGAATTCCAGAGCAGCCTGAACTGGCTGACAAGGGTAAAGATCATCTGGATCAGGTGTCTGGCAGTTTTATTCAGGTGGAACAAAACAATTTTTTGTATGACACCAGGTGACAGTAGAGACTCCTCCCCTTGTCATTCCCTATAGCAGGGACTGACTATGCTGGAGATGGATGGTAATTTTTCAGGGTGGGAATCCTATCCTGTGCACCTGAGGGGGCTGGCAACTGGTGTCAGAAGTGTTCAGGCATCTCCCAGTCACTGCTTTAGAAATGAACATGCATGTCGTTTGCTGTACTTTCCTAATGAGCAATTACCTGGTACCAGTGTGAAAGCTTGAAAGACGAAGTGGGATCTAAATAAGGTTCAGTGTCTTTTGGGAGTTGGGAAGATAATTTGGGGAAGTACTTCTCGTTCTGGGGATTCTAGTTACGTTAACACAATATTGCAATAGCTATTTAATTGTTTTTGTCACTTGTTTCCATTAGGAGGATAATGGCATCCCAGTGTATCTTAAAGGTGGTCTAAAGGATGCTCTGTTGTATAGAGTCACCATGGGTCTTTCTGTTTTTGGTAAGGCTAATGCTGAAATATTTATGCTTTGGTACAGTTTCCAACTAATATTGGAATATTATTAAAATACTTCTATTATTTTATATTATTTTATTATTTATTATTAAATATTATTAAAATACTTTTTCTTTGGTACAGTCTCCAACACGACTGGTGTTTCCTCTGTAAATTAGTTATGCAGTTACTTTAATTTGTTCTTCAGAACATGCAAAATGCAAGTCAAGAGGGGAAAAAAACATTTGGACATACTACATATTTAGTTGTGCTTTCTCAAGTTTAGCTTTTCAGATGGCTTTTTTCCTCTGACTAATAGTACTACTGATTATTCCTTCAGAATTCATGTATGATATTAGAGAACACTAGAACTACTCAGAAAGCTTATTCTGAAAAGGAGTAAAATGTAATTTTAGCATGTACATACACCAGGTTTCTTGCTAGCCTGACTCTTTGTAGTGTTAGGTGATACTTGATGTGCTGAAGTTTCACGTGTTGTGAAAACCAGCAGAGTATATCCAAGCTTTATGATATTGTATATATTTAACCTTTACATTGCCTGTTACATAGATTTGTAACAGCCTCTAAATTAAATATGTTGATGTAATAGATTTTCAGTTCAGTTACTTTAAGAATGAGTAACAATTACTTTATGATCATCAGTGTAGGTT
>VYZX01034835.1:0-16523 GCA_013401335.1 Brachypteracias leptosomus
ACCTTAAACCACAACAATTGTCTGCAGGTACTTATTTGTAGATAGTAATTCAAAAGTGATTCAAAAGAGCAATATTACTTTAATTGGAATTTTTTGATGTTAACACTGGCAGCATTCTTTGTTCATTTCTACTGGCATATTTTGCTTAATTCAGTTTTCTCACACTGTCTTGTCTTTTCCTTTTCACTTGTAAGTCCTAAACAATGTATCTTAAATACACATTAGACTTCCCTATTGTACTGGTTTGGTCTGGGATGGAGTTCATTTTCTTCATAGTGGCTGGTATGAGGCTATGTTTTGGACTTGTTCTCCCAACAGTATTGACACTACAGGGACGTTTTGGTTCTTGCAGAGCGGTGCTTACACAGTTGAGGTCTTTTGTGCCTCTCACCCCACTCTGCCAGTGAGTCGACTGGGGCGCACAAGAAGCTGGGAGTGGATACAGCTGGGACAGTTGATACAAACTGACTAAGGGGTTATTCCATACCATATGATGTCATGCTTACCGTATAAAGCTGGGAGAAGAAGGAAGAGATAGGATGTTCAAAGTTCTGGCATTTATCTTACCAAGTAACTGCTATGTTCAATGCAGCCCTGCTTTCTTAGAGATGGCTGAACACCTGCCTGCCGATAAGAATTAGTGAATGAATTCCTTGTTTTGCTTTGCATACGTGTGCAGCTTTTGCTTTACTTACTAAACTATCTTTATCTCAATACACGAGTTTTCCCACTTTTGCGCTTCTGATTCTCTCCCTCAGCCCACTCTGGGGAGCAAATAAGCAGCTCTGAGGGGCCTAGTTGCTGGCTGGGTTTAAACTACAACAGTAATTTTTGACAACCAGCATGAGACTATGGTCCCTGGCTGTGGTGTAAAGCATATTTTTTCACCTCTTGTCCTCTTCAGACCAGTCCAAGTGTTATGCCATGAGCTATCTCTCATGGTTGTGATGTGCCACACAGTCAAATAAACCAGGTTGTCCCTTTCTTCCACCTGGCTTGTTGGCAGCCCCTTTATTCCTGGTCAGAGTATTTGTTATTTGATTTTTGTAACTGCAAAAGCTAAAACTATTCTTTAACAGCTTCAGCAAAAAAGGGAGCATGACAAATATTAGGCCTATGTTTTTACCCCTGGAGCAGTTGATTCCAGGTGTACTGGACACCTCTCTAAGTGGAAGCAAACTGTAGCCTACACTCTGCTGCTAAAGGGATTGAGAAGAAGATGTTAGGGATATCAGCTGTAACATACCACTTGGCTGCCTTTGAATCCAGTTCATATTGGAGTTCTAGCATGTCCTGTACAGCAATACTTAGAGGCAGTATAACATCACTGTGACCATGATAGCCCAGTGTTAACCTCCAAAAGAGGTCATTCTTAAATAGTCTATTATTCAAGTTTCTCTTTTCATTTATCACTTTTAAGTTCTTATGTGAGCTGTTGGCACATGCATTTTTGACAGTTGATGGTATGTGTTCTACATGACTGCTTACAGTCCTTGGAAAAACAAAACCAGGTGTTACTGGATCCTTAGTATGAACCTCCAGGTTTCTGTGATTTTATTGTGATTCTACATCTGAATTCCTTTGACAGTTTCTGCAAAATCAGTCAATGGGATATAAAAGACTTGTTTAACACAACAGGAAAGCTCTCCTTAGCAAGTAAACCTAATCCAGGTTGTCTTTCCATCCTACAGAAGAATAATTTACCCATGTTGCTGTGAACAACAACACAGTGAACAGCCAGTTTGTTGTTCAGTACTTTTAGGAACATTGGGTTTTCTAAAGATTATAGTTTCATTCTCAGAGAATGGGACCAGTCTGTGTTTCTACTCAGAGTTTTTAGAGGCTATATATTGTGAAACATATTTTCCTGTATACTTTTATACTCCAGATTAGAATGGGGAAATGTAATTTATGTAAATCAAATTTATTGAATATATGTATTATATGTTATAATGCCATTTATTTAATAGGTGAATTAGAATGGGGCTCTAGGTTGTTTACAGCTAGCTTTTGTCAGAGATTAAAGAATTGGGTTTTGTTTGCTATCTTTATTGTTATCTAAGCTCTGTGGTTTAAAAAAATATTTTTTGCTCCTCTTCTTGTTTTGCCACTGGATTAGCTTATTCAGAGCTATATCAACATGAGAGTGACATTTTAGAATTTTTGGAAGTGAACAAAAAGCTTACTATATCCCTGGCATAGACTGAGTCAAGTTCTACTGTACCAGAAAACACAGAGGCCAGACTCTCTTGTGCTAAAATATTTAGGCAAGTGTTCAGGTTGCAGTTCATCTTTTTCTATCCCTCTTACTGAAAACTGTGAAAGATGAGCCCTGTGGATCCTGACAGTTTCACAGAAGTGTGTTACGACCAGTTTGTCCAGTTATTCCCACTCCAGAAATTCTCTCTTTCACTTTCATAAGATAGAATTAGGTTTGTAAATTATGTGGTTGACTAGAGTTATGAATAATTTGTCTTTTGGGTTGTCTTCCTGTGATTATAAGTTCGAATTATTTGATGACCATCCTAATCAAAATCTTAACTCTAACTCAAAATCAGATACTTTCATAATCTATTAAGTGATAGTACTGCTCCAGCAATGGAAAAAGAAGGCTGCAACCCATAGTTAGAGTGAAGACATTAATCGATGTACAGGCATCTCTGGTGTAAATATTAGAGCATGTCAGATGAAAGAATTATTCTTTATTTCAAAATAAAGTACTTGCAAACCAGCACTCTTTTAAGTCCATACATGATAGCAACAAAGGATGCAGATAGAGTTACCTGGTTGATTTTCAAGGTAAAAAGTTCGTCAGGTTTCACAGATTTGTCAGGGGTAACTGTTGTATTCTTAGAACACAGTTCTTCCCACACATTTTACGTTGTGATTTGTCTACATTTAAAATTTGTTTGGTTCTATCATAATTGTAGAAATAATGATAATACAAGGGACGTAACCTACAACTTGTCACATATGTTGTATAATATAAGAATATTTTAATTATGTTATCAGCAATTGTGTCTGGTTAATAACAGTTTTGCTTGTCAAGCATGTCACTCTATCTTGAAAAAAAAAATGCATTGTCATTGTGATTACATGTACAGGCTTACCTGGCAGTTTAGAATAGATAAAGAATATTATGTCTACATCTATATTAAGAAACTAAGTAAGTGGCCAATACTAGACATGAACTCTCTTCTTACATAAATTGTCAAGCATTAATCAAATGTAGCCATTTAGCTGATAATTCTGGTGTGGCAAAGAGGGGTTTAACTGTTGGGATTGATTGTTATTGCTGTTGTGTCCAAACCTCATTCTTCACCATTATTGTTGTATTACAATTTGCATGGTTTCTGTGGGCAAAACACACCTTGTATGCAAGATCAAGAATTTACTCTTAGTATAATTGAAATCTTAACTGTAAAATCGAAGAATTATTATCAATACAGTTAAAATTGTTATCTTCCTAGTACTTCCTAGTATCCGTCCCTTTTTCTCTGGAATTATGCTTATCCTTTCAGCACCAGTCTACATGCTAAGGTAAATGGCTTCCATCTGAGAAAGGGTTACAACAAGTTACCACTATCACAGGTGTTAACACCTGGAGAAGTGTGATGACTGCTGGAGAGCTCCCTACTCACAGTGGGTCCACTAGCAGCTATTTTTAGTGTGTTTTCTAGCACAGTCTACACCTTATTCATTCTTTCTTGGTTTCCATTTCCATATTATATCTAAATTTACTATATATGATGTGTTTTACATTTCCTGGATATTTCTTGAATGCTGTCATCCCACAGTCATGATCATCTTTGCTAAATTTTTCATCTAGGGTCATAGATTGTTTATTTTACACAAAACAGCTAGTTGATACTATCTATTAGAGCAATGCATCAGCATTTTAATTATACATTTTATACCACACAATTGTAGAAAGCTAAGTTAAAATGGAAAGAGATTAATTACCATTTATCTGATTGTTCAAGAATTGCTGTTAAAGCTAGGCTAGAACAGAGCTCTAGGCTAGCACAGATGAGTGTAGATAAAGGAAGCGCAACAAGCCCAAGTCTTGAGGTCTTGCAGATTTAGTACATACCCTGTTAACATCTTCCTAACAGTGGTAATATCATATCTCTTGGACTGTAGGTCTGCAGTATTTTGTCAGAATTTTTGGAGGTTTGTAACTAAGATTCCCTTATCTATCTTACAGGTTACTGAGAACATATGATTTCTCCTCTGTTGGCATTTACTTCATTCCCTGGTTTACAGGATTCTCCTGCAGTTATGCATTGTATGTGCTTTTATTGCTTTATTTCCATGTGGAAAAAGATCTTGAACTGAGTGTTGAAGATCTCGGTTCCTTTTTAATGATAGCGGATGCCTATCAATATTTACTGTATTTACTTTAATTTTTGAATGTGACAAATAAGAATTTCTTTACATGGAATAAAGCAACTCTCTTTTAGGTAACTATTATAAAACTTTTTCTGTCTGATATATTTTAAGTTGTCCATACAGAGCAAATGTGTATCCATAAAGCAGGTCAGCTATTCACTATTACAGAGGAAATTACTTGCTTTGAATTTTTGTTCTCTTGTTATAGATGCATTAATTGCCCTTTAATAATATAGGTTTTTATCTTTGGTTTTAGCAGTTCTTTTTGACAAAGGAGGATTCGTGAAAGGAAACAGTGACTTACTCTCTTGTCAATTCTTCCATGTCTGTCTTTAGATCAATTGAGGAGGCTTTTGTGGAAGAAGGTTATTGCTTCATTGGGATTTGATCTGTTATTAAACAGCACTGAATCAATATTCTGGTTACAGGAGTAGATTTTGTTGTGGGGAGGCAGAAGGTTGTATGAGACAAGGTGAGACAGATAATTTAGCCCTCTGCATTACCATTTGACTGCTGTCGTGTTCTGTTGTGTTAGTCTTAGGGTATATGGCACTTCCCCTTCTTCCCTTTACTTATGATACACCACCTCCAGAGGCTGCAGCAATGCTTTGTCTGTGATAAGGTCTTCCCTCTGAGGTTCCCTGAAGCTCACTGTTGGCTGTAGAACCATAGGATTATACTAAAATCTTAAAAGAATTTAGTTCTTGAAAGAATTTCTTGGCTTTTATGTATAGAGTTTTTCTACCAAATTGCAATGCCATAGCATTATCATAAGCATTAGCTACTCTGCATATAATTAGTAGTGTAAGATTTGTTGAAAGTTTGATCTTGAAAGATTTATTTTCATCTAGCATTTATCATACTTATATCACAGGAAATAATATCTTAGTTAATTAAGTACCATAAACTGCTAATGTTCATTACAAAGATGACAGTGAAAAAATACTTCCATGCCTGTCTTCTAAGCTATGTAGGTAATCCATACCAAAATCTACAAGAGTAATTCTGAGGTTATTGCTTGATGAGTAAGATAATAATTATTATTCTAGTTGTTTGCTTGAATTAGAATTACAGAAAAATTTAAAAAGTGACATTGAGTGGTTTCCTTGTTTTAATTAAGATGTTGTTCTTGTACAGCCACTATGAAGGGATGCTCATATTTCAAATTTCAGTATGAAAAGTGTGCATCTTTAAGTAAAAAAAACCCAAACAGATTTATGTGCATTTTACCCAAGACTTGAGTTTTCTAACTCAGTGCCTACAGCTAGTGATAAGAATTTTGTCACTAATTACTTACTTTTCAAGACACAAAAGTTACTGGAATATAATTCCAAGTTAAAACCTGATTTTAAACCAAGCACAATCTGTATTTCAGTTAACTTGTCTGTATTTTTAACATGATCTGAGAATTTTTACTTAAAGACACTCTGCATTTCTCAGTTTCTGAAGAAGGAAATAAATCTTGTTTGCTTTTTTTACTAAATCACAGAGTGATGGAAAAATCTTTCAACAAGGCAGACATTTCTAACACATTAATAAAACCAGCATAACTGTAGGCGATATTTTGCAGTCAAACATAAATATGGGAAAAATAAGTCTGTTCTATCTACTACTTCCTCAAAGAAAATTTAGGGCCATGATAAACCTATGTAAATTACTGAGACACGATAGAATGGCAGGAATGCTGATTTATAGTAGTCAACAGATCAGATTCTTAACATTAGCATAGAACCCAGTCATAGGTACAGCTGGGAATAAATGATTTCCCGTGTGTGCACATGCACACTGAAAACTAAAGGAGGACAACAACAAGGTTTACTCTTTCTGTGCCGTTGTTTTTATTTGTTTCCTTTCTTCAAAATGTCAGTGGTTTGAAGAGACAAGTGCCTTTAGAAGTTAGGCTCAGTAACATTATCTTAGTACCTGTAAAATTGCACAATACATTGCACTTAAGCTTTGTGGTAATACTGGGGTTTACTGAAATTAGTTATTTTCTATTTTAATATGCCAAAAAATAGAATTTTATTAACAACCTTATACCACAACTCCATGTGTTTTATTTCTAGCATTATATTTTGCAAATCATTATAAAATATATGTAAGCAATAAGGCATATTAGGTGATGCCTTGAAGTATTTGTACCTTACAGTCCTAATCCAACTCATGCTGGTCTCATTAATTTTAAGTGTGAAATCTCAACATTGGACGCATGTTCTGGGTTTGCTTAATCTAAATTGAATTCACACAGTGTCTGACTTTGTGTGATTTGCTCTCAGGGTAAACATCAACTAACTGGCACAGCTTTCTGGAAACTGGTATGCTGCAGCTGAACTACTTAGACTTCAAACTTATTAGTAACTGTGATGACTTTTCTTATGCCATGGTCTGTTGAACACTGAATTTCACATCATTTCTATGGGAAGAACTATTAGATTGTGTTCCCTACCTTGTATCTCAAGCCACAGTATGTCACCAAGGTGTTCTTATAAGAGCAAGAAGACTTTAATTACATCGAGATTAGTTTGTAGATGATCTTTATATGTAGATGTTGAAGAAAAGAAGAGCTTTCCCTTTGCAATGGGAAAGAACTGACTATATATTTCAGATTTTTTGAGAAAGTAATGCATGTTTGTGCCACAAGTGCTATGGAGAAGCAGAAGATCACTTCTTTATTTCATGTTATCCCTTGTGTGTGTCTAAAAGATATAATACCATATTTGCTACAGTTTTAGGTTGAGGAGCCAAGTTATCATATACATTGACCTTTAAACCTTTCAATTATGGCTTTCCAAAATATTATCTCGCTCAGCAGCTGCATTTTTAATTTCCAGGTGAATTAGTTTGTATTTTTGTCAGGTTAAAAGATTCTTTGCTAAGTTGCAATTATTGTTGGATGTAATAACAATAGTTTTATCTCACTTTTAATTATCTTGGTGATCTCTATTGATAAAAATTTGCTTAATCATCTCCAATAATCAGGTGTTCTAGAAGAATCTTCTGGTTGTTGGAACAAGGGGAAGAGTGTTTATCTTGGAATGTGATCCATTGGTGTACTCCAATGATTGCTCTTGTTCCACTGAGTACTGTTACATGCAGATGTAGGTGTTCTGTTACAATCAGTCCTTATTTAGAAACTATACATGCTATGCAGATCTAAACAGCTTAAAAGCAAAGAAGCATTTCCTTTTCTCTCTCTGTTCCACGACAAATCTGTGACTTTTCACTTTTCTTGTGAAATTTTGAGCTTTCTGTAGGGTTTGCATTGCTTGAAAGAACTGCCTCTTCAGTTTCACTTCTGCAAGTGGGATTTGTTCTCCTCGCATCTTTTGGGCAGTCTTATTCCTCTAGTCTTGTCCTTTTGTTCATTTCCTTACTGTTACCTCATACTGATACCAAGTTTTTCTTTCCTCTTTTGGGAGAAGTTAGTGTTCAGTCCCTCCCCTGAGCTTCCATCACTACATCTTTGTAAATTGTCCTCTGCTGAATAGCACTATTCACATTCTGTAAATGGTGTGACTCTGAGACAGGTGCAACACCAGCTCTCCCAGTGGTTGTCTTGCTTATCACAAGGTAAACAATATCACAGAGGTATCACAAGGTATCACAATGATACCTCAGCTTGATAAAACAGATTAATAGAGACCTGCACAATACTTAGACACATGCACAGGTTATTACAATGCGAAAATGAACTGATTTTAACTCTCCAAATGAAATGTTACTAGATTAACTGTCTGCTTGAGCATTAGTCCCTCAAAGAACTACTTTGCTTTTTTTTCAATAGACTGCAGGGCGGTTTTTTTAGATTAATTTTGAGTTCTTGCAGCTGATCTTGAGGTTTCAGAAAGACTCAAAAATAAAAGGAAAATGCTTACGTAGTTTAAGAAGGGGTGAGACCAAATAAAGAATTATGAGGTTTATGGAACATTTAGAAATTTAAAACTAAAGTTTTGAAGTCTCTGAAGAGAAAGAGAGAAACTGTTGTGGCCATAGGTAATAAAACAAAAGTTCTGACTTTGGTTATTGATAAAGTGCTGTGTGTTCTTCAGTTATTTCAAAATAATGATTTTCTGAAGCTAAAGGAGGAATCATTATCTCTGGGTCCATTGTTTACTAATTAATTAATGTTGTGTAAGTTTTAGTAATTAAAAAAACCAAAACAAAACCAAACAACAAACAGTAAATTGCCATGACTATTTGAATATATTGATAAGAAACTAATCCCTGTCTAGATAAAGGGGGAGGAAAAAAAGCCTGACTTCAAGTTCCTGGATAGGTGTATTAATAACCAGCTTACTGCATAAAATGTGGGTGCTGCTTCCTTCTCTGGTGTTTTTGGACAAAAATGTCTAATTTATTTTTTTTTTCTTGAACTCATTTACTTCTGTGGTCTTGTATGATTTTGTGTTTTGTTTAATTATACTAAATGAATCAGGGACATATCCACCTCTATTTTCTCTGAGTCATAATACTTTCAAAATATATTTACTTGGACTAAGTACATCTCAGCATATGCAACTCCAAGTTAATGGAGAACTTTGAATTTCAAAATGATGTTGCCTGGTGATGACAAGCAATATTACAGATTTTTATGTTTAAATAAAAATAAAAATCAATGGTTGGGTTAACTGACTGGTTTTACCTTTTGACCTTTCCATTGTCATGCTTGCCAAGATACAAAGCTTAGCAGTCACAAAACAGAATAAAATTTCCAAATAGCCTTACCCTAAGGAGGCATCTTACTTTCAACACAGTGAATGCTATTTACTTAATTTTGAAATGCATTAAGATCAGATGTAGTACATGGGAACAAATACACATTCAAAAAATGTAAAGAGATTATAGCCTATGAAGAATAATGATCAAGGTAAGTGATTAAGAATGTGAAACATACAATAGAAGGTTTTAATGGCTGAATAGTTTATTAGGGGAAATTGGTTAATGAGGCATAAATATTTCGTAGCTGAAAGTGATTTAAAAACTGTTACTGTTGCATATGTGTAACTTCTTTCATCTTTTTGACCTTTTTACACATTGAAGTTATCTTTTGGTTTTATTTCTTAAATACAGTGTTTTATCATAACATGAATTCATGTCCGGTTTTGAATTCACCATGTAAAAATAACTGTATTTCAAAAATTATCAGTCAATTCAGGATTTCAAATTTCAGCCAAGAGCTTTAGTGAATTTAAAAGCAATAGATAACATAGGATTCTTGAATATTGGACTCCTTTGGCTGACATTTGTATGAATTGTAATTTTGCAACATGCACAGCATGCAAAATATGTAACATCTGACTAAAATTCAAAATTTTATTGTTGGATAAAAAGTTAAAACAGTTGGAGCCTTATAAATTATTTTGCAATGTATTAATAACTGGATGAGCTCTTTCTGCTTGTCTCCTCAATTTTTGTCATACTTCCCTTCTCTCCTCCTCTTTTGTCAGATAAGACTGACAAATCCTTCTATAAGGTTTGATGGATACTTGGTTTAGCATTGAATTAGTTATTTAGTGCTTGGACTTGATTAAATGTTATTCTCTGAGGAGACAGGGATTGTTTGCCAATCTTACTTAATTTGGTTATAGCTATTGAACATACGTGTCTAGAATTATAACATTTCACTCAGCTAAATGAGCAATACAGATAATTCATTATCCTTTTGTTTTCTTTTCTTGAAGCCGATCAACAACTTATCCTTACACAGAAACCCAGATGTACAGCCAAAACACTGGAGGAAATTATTTTGATACCCAAGGAAGTTCTGCACAGGTGACAACAGTGGTCTCATCTCACAGCATGGTGGGCACTGGAGGGATTCAAATGGGTGTCACAGGAGGACAACTCATTAGCAGCTCAGGAGGGACCTATCTGATTGGCAATTCAATGGAAAATTCTGGTCATTCAGTGACTCATACAACACGGGCTTCCCCAGCGACAGTAAGTATTTCAGGCTGACACAACATATTTGAGACCGGTTTCTTAATCACTAAGATGTTCTTGCAGACTGACAGGTTTTTGTGACACAATGTATATCAGTATTATGTTGTCAGAATAAGTACTACATAGTACTTTTTGTAAAATAAGTAATAAGTATATACATGTAAGTACGATACAAGATTAAGAATGCTGTGAAAACTTAAACATGAAGGGAGACCTTTTCCTTGACAGCTTGCAAATACTTATATTTCATGGGTTAAATTTCTGTGTTCAAGTAACATTAGTGAACGCTTTCAGAATGCTCACATAAAATTTTGTCTAAGCTAAGAATTTGTGAGGTTGGGATCTAAAACAGCCTCCTTTAATGTTTCGGGTTTTTTCCTGAAAATATTACAAAAATACAGTGTTGTTGAGTATAACTGTGTTAGATGTAAGTGTTAAATGATGCACAGATAGGTACCCGTAACTTCCCTGCATGTGTTCAGTTTGTTTGCTTGATATTAGTGTAGGTTTGGTAGCATATTTCAGAATATTTCCAGTTGTTCAGAATACTGGGATACTACCTTTTAACACTTTGTTCTTAGTTATCTATGGTGTCTCTAGAGTTTATTCCAGATTAAAAGCTCATTGTTTAAGTGTTTTACAATGCTATGGGAAGATTCATTCTGTTACAACTGTGACAGGTAATATTGTGAACACTTAAACATAAACATGAAACTTTCCCTTAAGAGGTTACCGAATCAGTCCTTACTTTAATTAGGAAAAGGATTTTATACCTGCTCTAGCTTTGCTGCATAACCCTACTGGATTCTTTTACCTAGTTATCTGTATTCTGGTTTGGATGTAGAGATTTGGAAGCAATGGGGAAGAGAATTGTGAAATATAGAGTAGGAAGAGTTGAAAAATATAGTAAAGGAGAAAAGGCAACATTAATAACACAGATTCATCCGTACTGGAAAGGGGAATGGAATTGGAGAACTTTATTTTTAGAAACCAATGCAATAGGTAAAAATCTAATATTCTTCTGTTTGGAATTATGATGAACATTTACAGTAGCATTGAATGATTTAGATGATGTGATAAAATCTCATTATTTTGATTCTGAAGGTGGTTGGTATGGATAAATACACAAATTTCTGTACAATGTAAAAATATATTAATTCTTCCAAAAGCTGTGTAGTATTATTTTCTGAGAATAAACATTGTAAAGAGTCACAATTCACAAATACTGTAAATACCAGTAATATAGTGGGAGCTTTCAGCTAGCAATAGACAAATTTTTATTTGAGTTACAAAATAAAAGAATGCATATTAACATTTGCCTGTATTTTACATGACTGTAATTGAAAAACAGTTTCTGAAAAAGCAGCATTCATATTTCAGATTAGTTTAATTAAAATAAAGATTTTATGTTGACTGTTTTCTTTTTTTCCTTTAAAGCACTCCCCCATTTTACTTATTTGGAAGATATTTCATGGAATTTTTTGCCTGACTTTGATTGCCAAACACAAGCAAAATAAATAGTTTTCTATAGGCATAAGTAAGGAATAGACCTCACAGATGGAATGAAATTTTAAAAGTAATGTTTCTGTAAATACTTAAATGGCAGTGATATTCCTGCTTTCTTAGTTGTTTTAAATTGTTCTACAGCTGAATACATGATCTCTTTTAGAGATCATGCTGGTTTTCTCTGTAATCAAATACAAACAAATGCATTGTTGTGTTTTGAATATGATACTTATGAATTTTGTTCTATTTGCTGACAACAGAATTCATTAAGTGTAAATGCTTAACTGAGTGTGAAATCAAGTGAGGCTTCAGTACATCCCATAAACACAAATGAAAAGTAGTAGACTTTCAAGTTGGATATCCTACGATTATTTGAATGGTATCAAAACCACATGCCATATTTTGCAAACTAAAAACTCTTTTGATATTTTTTTTAACCAAAATTAAAGTAAAATTTTCCAAAATTTAGCAAAATCTAGGGTTCATTCCTTCAGCAACACCTTTCACTTTCATGGTTCAAGAAACAGACTGTTTTAGTTGCTGACTTCTATACTGCTGTATCAGCTTGCCTTTAAGAGTAGAAAAAAATACTTCTAATTATTAAATCACATTTTTAACACTAAAATAGTTTCCTCTGGTTTTTAGATACTCTTTATTTTGTATAGTATAGCTCTGTAAGTATGAGACATTAGAATATATTAGAAGTACATTTCTCACTAAGGAATTGGGACACAACACATTTTTAGATTTTATAATTCTAGGCTTTTGGTGTGTATGGTTCCGCTGAGGCAATTGAAACACAAAAGGTTCAGCTTCAACTGTAATTTAAAGCACCAAGTCTGTTTTAATTTTACTAGATGGCATAGTTAAACTATGCAAAATAGAGCAATGTAATACTTTATATGGATTGCACCTTAGATATGTAGAGCTTGTTTCGCTTGTGATCCTCATTTGATCTTTACCATCATAATGTTTTTCATTCTTATATAGAGAATTTATTGGAGCCATCAAAATAATATGTGTCCAGGCTGGTTTGCTAGTATAATACACAGAAAATATTTCCAAATTTTGAATTAGTTTGTATAATTTTCACATGTAGACAAAGGATATAGAAATTAATAATAATTTACTTACAACATGTGGTCATCACAAGCTCTGTTTACTTTTGCCATAGAGGTATTAGTTCTGTTTACTCTTTTCAACTGGTAACTTCATTTGTTTTGTTGATATTCATCCTCGCTGACCAAATCATTACCTTCTGTAACACACAAATTAATTATGTTATTGATGTTATCTAATTCTGGTACACTTAGCTTAGGTTAAAACAAACAAACTTCAGGTTTGAAGCCAAATGTATAAAATAAGTCTATTTTATTAACTGTGTCTTAGATAAATGAAATTTAAAAATTTCATTTAATTTTCATCAGGTGTGCTATTTGGTTTATACAGAATTTGATAAAAGACACTCAGAGACTTTTACTTTAAGTCTGTCTTCACTTTATTTCTTTATGGTTTAATGTGAATCTGAGTTCTGCTTCAGGTTTAATAAAGAGCTAATATTTTGTTGGTAACATTTAATTCATTTTAATTTCTGTCAAACATTCATACAAGAAAGCTGTCCTGCTTAAGGTATAGCAGGAGATAGCAGTGGTTTTATATCCAAAATATTAAGAATTGTGCACTATCAGAATTATTCCAGTAACTTGGAAGTGGTTTATGTTAGCATGCATAAAGAATATTTTTTAGCATTTTCTTTACTCATTTCTTTTCCATTGATTTCATTGTTTTTTCCAATTATATCCTCTGCTACCCTATTAAATTACTTCTCTACCTACTAAAAAGAATTTTTTCACTAAACAAGAAAGGCAATCAGATTGTAAGACTTTCCAAGAAGGATATTAGGTAGATAAACAGCTTTCCAAAATGACCAATTTCATGTGAATAATATGTGGACTGGTCAAAAATAAATTGTGATTGCATTGAACAAGAATTTATTTACCCTAGATGGATGTCTGTTTGAAATGAATTTGAATGTTGAAACCTGTATGAAAAAGTTGTGTCTTTGGTTTATTAACAGCTATATTTAATAGACTAACTAGAAAATTGGATTGCCACATTAATAACAAAATCTAAGCTACCTTCCATTTTTTTTTCCATATGTAAATATCTTAAGGACTGTTCTTATGATAAAACAGGATGATCTAATCAGCATATTTTGTAACACTACAAGGTTAAAAAAATTCATATAGTTTCTAGTATTAGATGTGATGTTATGCTTGTCAGCCAGTGAGAGGAAATCTTGTTTTCTAACAAGTTTTATGATTGATCTGCAATTACAGTTGTCATTTATCAGTCATCACCAACCATAGGATGTCTCCACTCATGCTGCTGTAGAAATTTGTCCTATTTCATTGCAAATCTAAACATACATGAAAATAAAAGCAAAATTAGTATGACTATAATGTATCACCACAAATTATTATTTCTGGTAGTAAGCTCAGTGTAAAAAATTTGCTCTGAAATTTAAAGGAAGAATGGTACCTACCCAGCATATGTTGTAGTTAGTGGAGGGGTAAGACAACAATAAGTAGTAAGAAGGCCCAATGTAAATAACATACCCTGATAACGTAATTTTAGTGGAAGTATTGTAATTATTTTAAGAACAAAAAGTAACAAATATTTAGATGGTCCATTAAAGTTGAGGAGTTATCATTTGGAAAGTATTTAGAGGTGTGATTTTATTTATTAATATTTTTCTTGATAGAGGAACTTTTTCCCCCTCCACTTCCTAATTTTTCTGATAATTTTTATTTAGCTGGATCCAACTTAGCGTAAAACAAACCATTTCTGATCAAATGGAAGATACACAAACTTTTATGCTACAAAGGATTGGTAGATCATTTGGTCTGACATCTTAGACTGGGAAGACATTTACTTACGACTTCTTTAACTGAGCCCAGCTACATCTCGCGAAACAAAGAATGCATTTCCAGATACAAGGCAGCAGATAATACTTCTGGTTTTCTTCTTTTAATTGAGTCGTAGGAATGGTTAATCACTACTACTGCTAAAAGGCCCTTTATGTGGTATGAATTAACTGTAGGGGTGGGAAGTTTAGAGGATTTGTGGATCTTGTGCCTTTATAAACCTCTGCCTTCAAGACTTTTCTTCCTGCTTTGGTTTTTCCTTCAGTTCTGTGGAGCATTGTGGCTTCTCCTGCTTTCTTTCAGTTTCAGTCTAGCAATTTGGCTAATATTGTGCAGTGCCTGGCTGCTCCACTGCAGTGTCTTGAGTGGAGACCATGCCCTTTTCATAAGACAAAGAATGTGGGGAAAGGGAGAATGACCCTACTAAGGAGAACCGCACCTATCCTATCTGCATTCTGGCTTCACCTGTCTGTGCTCCTTATTTCTCTTCTGATATGGTCTGGCTTCAGCTTTCTGTCATTGGCTTTTGTTGTGTTTTCTGCATAAAAGTCCTTTAGCACCTCATGGGTTGTTTTGTAATTTTGACAATTGAGTATTTATTCTGATATTTATGTTCCAAAATTCAAGTTACAGTGTGGTCAGAAACTCACTTTATTCCAATGTAGCATTCCAATTACTGATTAAAAAATATTGTAAGAAACACAATTTTTTTTAATCATAAGATACTAAAAGTAGGTATCTTTGAATCTGTGAGAAGAATTCCTGTTAATTTCTTTTATTTGAAAATGTATAAACTGGATGCAAGATGACCTGGTACTGATGTTCTCGTAACAGTCTGATTATCAGCAGTATGGAGGCATCACTTTTCAAAGGGGCTGGATTTTTTTTGTTTCTGATTAAATACAAATTTGTTCTAAAATGACCGCTCTACCTCTCTAAGGCTGTCTTGCCATTAATGTTTTCAAAATTTGGATTTAATACTAATCCGAACTAAACTTCCCTTTTAGCTTCTCAGTTCTGAATTTCTGGTGTAACTCTGATGTCTTTCCATGTGTTTTTCAATCTTAGGTGAAATGTATATGTTCTAGAAGTGCTTTTAACCATCTTGAGAAGTGACTTTTTTGTTTTGTTTTCCTTTAAGTGTTTGTACCAAATATGGAGAAAACGACTGCAAAGACAAAAGTTTAGAATCTCTTTGAAGATGCACATAATAGAGATGAGGTATACAAATAACTAGATGATCCAGGGGAGAGGTGGTGCATTGTTCAGTTTGACCATATGTTTGAGAACTTTGAACAAGGAAGATAAACATGGGCAGCAATGTTTTGTTTCAAAATTTGGGGAGAAAACAATCTGACCTAAACTCCAAACATTTTTTTATTTTTCCAGTCTGTAGCTGTTAGGTATGCTTTTTCCTCTCTTATGTTGTCTCCATATAGTCTTTTGTAATGACTACAGAATATATCATGTTCATTAGTCAGTATGCATGCTTTATGCATTTGCAGCACATATTTTGACCAGTATCTGTTATGTGTATTAAACTTGGATGTTATATTTACAGATTCAGCAATATTAGGAAAATAAAGCTTTTTTTCTAAGTTTTTAAAGTTTATTAGCATTCTTTTAAGGTCAGCTTATAGAGTCATAGGATCATTAAGCTTGGAAATGACCTCTGAGATCATCAAGTCCAACCATCAACCCATGACCACCATGACCACTAAGCGTGTCCTGTAGTGCCACATCTGCATGTTTTTT
>VYZX01034837.1:0-11292 GCA_013401335.1 Brachypteracias leptosomus
GAGCCTTAAACAGAGACAACTGGTCAGTCACAGAAACAGGCTCCCCAGGGACATGGTCACAGAACCAAGCCCATCAGATTTTAAGAAGTTTCTGGACAGTACTTTTAGTCATATGGTTTAGTTTTAGGTAGTCCTGTGAGGAGCAGGGAGTTGGACTGGAAGAACCTTATGGGGGCTTTCCAACTTGAGATATTCTATGATATCACATAGCAATGTCAACATGCCTATCTGTGAGCAAATTGCCCAAAGATAGATCAGGGAAAGAGACATGCACCTGGATTACTGTGTGAGGCTGTGGCAAGTTATTAAAAAAATGTATTTCGATTTTTACCACCAAACCTGTAAAGGCACACATGTGAAAGGATTGTTAAGGAGGTTGTTCCTTTGAAGAAAACTGTGAGATTAGGGACACTCAAGCCTCATTTCCCAAGGTCTCTCAGCAACCTGCTTCACACCACCTTCCATGTCTGCCATGTCTCACGCGTGGTGCTGGGAGACTTCCACCCATGGCTTGGGTGTCAGCAGCCCTAAAATGTATCATTTGCTACTCCCCGGAGAACAGAGTACCTCCAAAGTTGCCCTATCAGCTTGAAATCAGGCTGCACAGCAGGGAGATTTGGGTGAAAAGTAAAACGAGTTTTAGCCCGCTACAAAATGAAGTTAAGAAACTAATTATTAGATTTGGAAAAAGGATACAAGGAGACAAAGTTGTAACACACCTTTTTATCTGCCTGTGTCTGGACCTGTTCCTAGGGTCTTCTGCAATTTGCTCAGGGAAGAGCTGACGAGACATATTTGCAGCTTGTTAATACTGGGGCCCTGTTCCTGAGATAAGGCTCATCCCTCTGGCAGCATCTCCTTGCACTGGAACTGCTCATCCCTCTCCATGGATGTCTCTCCTCCAGGACCTCACTCAGTAAAAAGCAACCCTATAGAAGTTTCCCATAACCCAGACTCTGAGTTACTAGTTCAGTTTGGGTAACAGCTGGGTGAGAGGGGTGATAAAGGAAAGTCTTATGCTGTTTTTGCTCTTACAAAATGAAATTTCATGCTGGGTGGCCAAGATTATTACCACATTGGCAGTCAATAGATCAGACAGTCACACGCTGCAGACATGTTCCTGTTTGGCAGAGGAGCTGCAGAACAGCAGCCAAAATGTATCTGAGTTGGAATGTTGCATTTTCTACAGCCTATGACTCTAAAACTACCTCAGTGGTGACAGTGGGCTTATTATTTGTGTAAGGAACTGTCACAAGACCACCTGCCTCTTGGTGCTTTTAGTTTGTGTCTCTCTCATCACATAAGAGAGAACATTAATGATGTTAACCCCACTTTGCAGATGGAAACAGACTCTGTGAGGAAAAGACAAGTAGCTTGTCTTGGAGCAAGCAAGGGGATCCTGTCACATCTACTGTCATCTCAGTACTGATTTAGAAGTTTTTACTGAACCTCTGGAGCTAATCTATGTGTGGCTTCACTTCAGGATACCTGAGGTATGCAGGTGAACCTTGCACAGGAGGCATGAGGTCTGAGATACATACCCACAGGGAGCATTGAGGAGAGGGAGAGAGGGTGCACCCTTTAAATCTCTCAGTGAAGTCCTGCATCTACCAATACAAAGATTGAAAACCCCTCCTTTGGTTCTCCCAGGTAGAGGAAGAGATCATTGTGAATTTTTTTACAGCCTACTTATCCTTTTAAAAGACACACTGTTGCTTTGGACTTTTAACTCCTGAAATGATCCATGTGAGGTCTTTGAAAAAAAGAGAAACTAAAAGGTCTGAAGATGGAAAGGCACACTGAGAGACCCCATCAGTGCCAAATTATGCAAACAGATCAATTGATTTTTTCCTTGCCCTGAATATGCAAATCTTCCCAAGGTGGAATTCTTATCGATCATGGTTGAATACAGTGGGAGTGAGCAGCAGTGCCAAGACCCAATGTATGGGGACCTATTTATGCTGTAGGTATGATGTACCAACACAACGCACTCCAGGAAGACCTCATTATGGTCTGAAGGGGGCCTACAAGAAAGCTGGAAAGGGACTTTTTACAAGGCTTGTAGTGATCAGATGAGGGGTAAAGGCTTTAAACTGGAGAAGTGGAGATTTGGATTAGATGTAAAGAAGAAATTTTTCACTCTGAGAGTGGTGAGTCATTGGAACAAGTTGTTCAGGGAGGTTGTAGATGCCCCAACACTAGATATGTCCAAGTCTAGTCTGGATGGGGCTTTGTGCAACCTGGTCTAGTGGAAGGTGTCCCTACCCATGGCAGGCTTGGAACTAGATGATCTTTAAAGTCCCTTCCAACACAAACCATTCTATGATTCTATGATTAATTTTATTTACTTATTAACCAGAAGTTAAAATTTCTCTATTTCAGGGAGATAGTTTTGGATGTCAGGTGAAATCTTGCTTCTTTGTTTTTCTTTGACTTACACTCAGCAGCGAGACTTCCTGCTCTAAAGGATAGTGGAACCCCACATCATGGGGTACTTGAAGTTGTTGGCAGTCTGTCATGGACCCACAGTTTTGTGCCTTTCCAGTATGTTAGATTATGGTTACCCAAGTGGATTCTTACCTAGATCCCAGCTATGAGTAAATTCTACCTCTAACTCCTTCACACAGGACATTTTCCACTTTTCAGTGAGAAATATTTAATTTCTTACCATTATTTTGGTCTGTTGAGATGCCATAATCTTTTTTCTTCATGTTGCTGTATGATCTCAATGTCATGAAATATTCCATGGAATTTGGTAAAAAAGTAACTATGTTGCCTGCTCTTAGATATTCTTTCTGGATGCCAGATTGTTCTCTCCTGGATTTCTGCTCCCCTGTCCTGGAAATAGAAATTTGGTAGTTCATTGAAAACCTTTGGAGCCAGAGTTGGTCCATCACTTTGCTCATTCTTTTCTACTCCCTTTCAATGCAAAGGTTGAACATACCTGAAATGTAGCTTTGCCTCAGGCTTTCTGTGAACGTGGTTATGTCTTGCTTTTATAGAAGTTAAAATGTTCTGATCAAGCCACTGTAAAAATGTAGCCCACAGACACTTGAAAGGGCATTAGAGATGAAACAGAAGGTATCAAACAAGTGAGTAGATTATTAAGATACTGCAACCTCTCAGCCACCCTTTCCTTACCTGTGTGCTTTCACCTGTTTCTCTGTGATGCTGGTTTGGTTAGTCCAAGATGTGCAAGATTACTTTCCTCAACTGCTCACAATGTTACCTCACCTGTGAATCAGAAAGTCTTAAGCCAAGCATTTTCCTTTTATAAATGCACTAACTACCTAGCAAAAGTTGTGGGAAGTGTTTAGAAGAGTGTAACATCCAGTTGTCGCAGCAAACTTCACCTCATCCATCAGATATCGCGGTTTTAGTCCTTGACAAAAAAGACTGAATGCTAGTAGCATTAGAGCAAAAAGGACTTTTTCTTGTAGGGCATCAGTTTGTGTTTGTAGAGGCAGCTTACAAGGTGCAAGTGTAATCTGAAGGCATACTTCAACCACAGAATGCTTTTTTTATCCAGAAAGTCTGAGTGGGATCTTTAGTTTGTTATTGTTACTCAGGGTAGAAGGCACACAATATTAGCTGTAACAGCTTTCACATGTGTAACAACAACATTCAATTCTGCACCTCGCTCATCAGAAAAAACTATAGAGAGGAAGTTCTCAAAGCATAGCAGAGGGAGAGTCTTTTTTTCATTTTGCTGTTGAGAGACACATAGCTGTGATGTTTATCATGACAGCAATGGTGTTTATCTTACCAGGATTACTTTGAAGCAAGTTTAATAATATTAGCATAAAACATATCAGTGTTAGGAGTGATGAAATGTGTTTAGCATCAATATAAAGGTTACTAAGTTTTATGCTTTCTGCTGGAATTAGAGCAGCAACAGGACATTAGAACATATGGAATGTATTTTAGATTTTATGTTCATGTTTCTCAAGGAGGATTCGTACATTTGCAAAGATTTTTTTATGTACTATACCATGGGCAGTAATAGTTTGTGTGCAACAGCACACAGTTCCCTCCCCCGTCTCCCCATTTAAACCTAAACCCAAGTGTTTGGGAATTCTTTAGAGACTTGACAGCTGGTCCTAGCTTACAAACATTATTCTATATCTGCTGCTTGATGGGTTATAAAAGTAGCACAATGTGTATGCAGCAGAGCAGTCAGCATGATAGATTGGATAATAAGATATTGCCAAGTTCCTCCTCATCTGCATCTAGTGATACATACTAGTTCTGCTAAGGTAGAAACTATGGAAACAATCTGGATTTTATGTCTGCCTGGTAGGGATGCCTTGAATAGCTACATCCCTCACCATTGAACAGTTGTAGGCAAAGGAAGACAAAATTCTTATTTTTACTCTAGGCAGTGTCACTGACCATAAAAGAAGATGTTTTCAACCTTTTCCATTTGACATGCTTAGAAAACCTCAAATCTTTATTGACAAGGAAAGCAGTCTCTGCTTACTATCAATGAATTTTTTTGTTGGAACCATCAAAAGACACGAGGTGTTCCATTCCTGATAATTTGTACCAAGACATGAGAACACTTCATGTCCAGGCCTTTTGACACCTCCTTCTTTCTTAATGGTCCATTCTTTTTGTTCCTCAAGTCCAATCTTCTTCATTCTTTAACAGAATTGCTCTGTTTTAGAAATTAACAACATGCATACAACCTGAAGCAGACACTATGTCTGAGTCACACCTGTGCAATGGGATATGTCTCCCCCCGCAAAACACGTACACACTATGATTTGAAAAGATAGGTCCCATTGCCTGATAATCATGGACAATATTGAAACTAAATGTCATCTATATCCTTCAACCTACATTTTCCCTAGTAGCAAGACAAAAATGAAAGCTTCAAACAATATGAGAGAAACATTGCATTTTGGACTTACACACAAACAGCTGATGCTTTTCCTACTTATCTAGGGTAGCCTTGCTGTCCCTCTGCAACAAGGATTTGATCCTGAACCATTGAAATACATTTCCATTTTCCCTCTTTGAGTGCTTGTTTCAGTGGGAGAAGAAGTGACTTTTGAATGAGAACACAAGGCACCATGGTATGAGATGAGGGAAGTATGATCTAGTGATGCAGTAGGTGCAGTCCTGTCAGAGCAGCAATGGCTTGGCCCTCTTCTGTTGTCATCTCTACATGCACACCAAGACTGAATGCTTTTCTGGGGTGTATGGCTTACTTTGATGCATGTGGCTTTGGGACAAATTAATTAAATAGTGTAGAACTATAGAAAGTTAAACACGCATGCTCTCCACCTGTAATTTCTTTTGGCTTCAAACTCCAGAAATCTATGAGTATCCAATTATTCTTCCAGAGATTAAACTGAAACCTAGTCAAATTAAGGTAGAGACCTATCTGCAGGATGCAAAATTGAGCAAAAGGGCACGTAATATTTCTGAAGAATGCTGTAGAGGAGATTTCACTGAGTAGTTAGTGACATGGAAGAGTGAATTTTAGCATTTCACTCTGGTATTTTGCTCTACACAGGCAAACCTTCTATTTTCAATGGGCTTTTCTGGAAGCATTATGGCTAAAACAGGGAAGCAATTTAGACTTTAAGGCTGACAAACTCTCCTACTGTCCCTTATAGAAGGGGTAGAAAATCAAGCATGTTCTTTAGTACAAGAGCTGGTCTGAATATTTTCCCTTGTAGAAATATACAGCTTTGGAAGCTGAAGCTTTGAAACTGGAAATAGCTTATCATAAAGCTAGAATATTTCAACAGAGAAATATTGCTCATAGATTTTGCAATCTATTTACCTCCTTCTCCACTAATCTTCCCTGTACTAGGATGCATGGTCATAGTATATAATTACCAGGTTCTCTTCCATATTTTCAAAGCTAATCTTTAAATATACCTTCATTAGTTCTCAACTAGGTTGTGAGCTTCTGCAGAGTGACAAGAGAAAGAGGACAAGCATTTACCATTTTCTTCAGTTTTTATTATTCTAGCTGTGAAGTTCTCCTTTGTTTCCATCTCTCCTATTTTTGTCACATTCAACTGTAGCTGGAGAAAGCCACTGAGAAAAAGAGGAAGCTGCAGACTCATCAACAAGTCTGAAAAGTGCTGTAAGTTCTTATTTTTCCTCTAATAAAAGAGACACATAACTCCTTCTTACAAATCCAGCCTAAAAGGACAAAAGATCAGATATTGGTTTAACCTGCAAATGAGCTTACCCATGGGCCCTGAGTTCAGAACCCCAGTCCTTCCCTCTCTATTGCAGTTCCCTTTCTACCACAGAATGGCAAGTTCTGTAAAAGCCACAAAATTCCAAGCTATATGTAGCATAGAGCAGCTGTTTGTCCTCAGATCCCACTGAGCTGACTACAGCAACACACAAATTACAAGCTTTACCTAGTTGCAGATAACCTACCAAGTCATTTCTGTCTTTGAATTATGATGGTCAATGGGGTTCAGTCTTGCAGCTGCCTGCACTTGATCCAGCTCTATTTTTGAGCTACATTTTTCTTTTGAGGGCTTTGGTTCAGAAGTGCCTGGGCTTAGAAAAAGCAGAGGAAAATGGGGTACTGACTTGACATTATTGTTATGATTTTGTCTTTACAACTCTACATAGAACAATGTCCTGCCCAATAGGCACCCACTTATTTCATTTATGAATTCAAAGCTATACATAAAATGCCTTCCTGAAACCTAGAGATGGAATGAACAGGGAGTGTGAGCTGCTGTGTAATTGCATATCTTTTTTTTTTTTCCTTATTGCATATTAAATTGTGTAAGGTCTTAACTATCATTGAAAGAAGATGATGGAGGCTTCCATGTTTCTGACAATGTAAGTTGTCTAAGCAACACAGACCTCACAACACAAAGTGAAACAGACCCTAACCACTACTAACAACTTGAGCTTTGGTTGCAGAGTCTTACTGATTTCATTATAATTTTGACTCGCAAGCAAATGTGTTATTTTTGAAGGGCGTCTCCACACAGCCCAGCAGAGAATGGGCAGACATCCCAATTTGTCTGAGGATAAGTCTAATTGAGCTGAAAGACCACAATGCTCAATGCCACACGAACTGAAAAGACTGGGTATTGAAACAGTCACAGCTAAATTTGTTTGGTGTTATTTATAAGCCCCTAAGCTCTGTGCTATCATGGGCCCTGATGTTTCCAGATATTAGACCAGGAAGTCTGGAATGGTCTAGGCGTCCCTGTTAAATTTTGATGAAGAAAGCCTGTTTAGCCAGGCTCCTGCAACAAAACTTCTCATATACAAGAAAAGCTCCAAGGATACTCAGAACAACTTCAGTACTTCCATCACACCTGTTTCAGGACAGGCACAAAAGCCTTCCTGATGGACTTGAGGACTGGGAGCATATTTGAATCTTACATTGCTCAGCCTCCTGTTTGTTTATGCATCCTAGGAGGCATAATGCTTAAAGAGCCAAACTGGCAACAATGGGAAAACATTTCTGCGGCTGAGCTGTGGCTTTTGCTCAAAAAATACACTGAGCAGTTCTATGCCACAGGCATGCAAATTAGCAAGGGCTAAGTTTGCATTTCATATTCAGAGATACACTTGATGTGTTTTCACCTGTCACCCCCATCAAGATGCTACTCTCCCCAGGAATGAAGTCCAGCGAGTCAATGATTTACATATAAGGAGAAATAAACTCTTCTTAGATGGACTGCTTAACAAGTACTTCTTGCACTGGGGAAGGCCAAGCTGACTGACAGGGGCTGGCGTGGTGATTGATTTTTGATTTTTGATATGTATTTTGCTGCTTTTAAGGAGATATATCTACATGGCTTCCTCCGTAACTGCCCCGCTGGAAAGAACCATGTATACACCAGAACAAATCCTGCATATTTGACAGTAAGACTCTGCATTTGCTCCACTTATGTACCATTGATACAGGACTGTTGGGCTTTCATTGTATGAGCAGAGAGTGCAGAATCTGAACAAAAGAGGAAAATCAAATTATTTGTCTATGGTTATATAGAAAAGCTGCAATAAATCCAGAACACCGTTGCCCAAGTTAATGCTCCAATATTTTTCCCACAGGACCATCCTTCCCCCAGCAAACAGCTTCCACAGAGCTCACATCATACACACAAGGATATTTATCACCAAAGAGGTTAATAAAACACTCACAGGAAGGCTGAATTCCAGACTCTATTACAAAAAAATCCAACAGCTCTTAAGAATGAATGCTGGATATCTTCCATTGTGTTATCACAATACACACTAGATAGCTTTTCCCTAAAAGGAAAGCTTGTGGTCACACTGGGATTTGAGATGGGAATGGCAGAAACACTGGCTCATTATTTATTTTTTACTCTATAGTATTTCTGTGTAATCAGATGTTCACAACAGTTAAACATGGTTAGGCTGTCTAAATTCACTAGTCTGAACCTAAATGGATACAAGCCCACCAAGCACTGTGCTTAGCCTATTACCTTTTTTCAGGAAACTTACATTTAGTCAAATCTGTAGATCCAATGTGTACAGCAATGCCACTAAATAGAAGACTGGACAAGTAGCACAGATAAGTAAGATCCAGGTGCTTTAGGGCCACCTTCCTCTACAGCAAACCTGGAGCACAGATGATCAGGTCTCCAGCTTCTTGCCTAGGCATATTTGGTTTACAAAGCACACCCAATACTTATCTCAATGTGGAGAAAAATGATCAGGTGAGTACAGAGATGCAGGTTCCTTGGAGTACACATTACAGTGTATGCAGAAGTGCTAGCAGAACATTTGCTTCAAGGTATCATGGAAGAAGCTCTCAGTGAAGAAATAGGTCTCATCAACCTGGAAATAAAGTCATCAGTTTAAAGCATTTCAGTCAAGGATGTTTTACAAGCACTAACATGCAAGAGAAAGTAACAGTTCAGAACAGTTATGAGGTCTCACTCTCACCGAAGTTAATTAATAAAGTCACTGTAGTGCTTGGCCTGTTCACGACACTCAGAAATCCAGTTTCTGACTTTCAGGCAAATCTCTGCAGTGGGAAAAGGTGGGAAAAAAGGAAACAGATCACAAAATGGCATGATATAGCATATTTCCTCTAAATGCATCAACATGGAAAGACTGGTAAAGTTTTCCATGAGATATTACTAAGTCTCTCAGTGAATAATCAAGAAAGCAGAAGCAAAATTAAATCATGCCAGGGGCAACCAACAGATTTTTAGTTGTGGTTTGTTTGGGTTTTTTTCATTCCACTCTCTCATTTCACTCTGTATTAGGTAATTCGTTATCTAATTTAGAGCAGGTATTACATGTTAGAGTCCCCATACTTTGCAACTGGCATGTTTAGACCATCTCCCTCATGTGATCTCTTATTTCGTCTGCCTGTGTTGTTTTGGCTGCCAGAGTAGAAATCCTTCGCTCCTGGCTTTTTTTAAATCTGGATCCCTGTTTTCCCTTGAAGCCAGCTGGAGCAGCTGGTGTGCTTACTGCTTAAGCAAGAGGATAGAAGCCCTCAGAATTACAGATATCTTTGGAAAAAAGTATCTGAAAATATTTTAGGCACAATTTTAAAAATGCCAAAGAAAGCCTTTAAGTTTGCAAGTGACTTACCTTAAAAATCACCTGAAAAAAATATGTGTCCAGACTACACCACGCCTTCCTCTTCTGCAAAGCTGGAGATGTTTCTTCTTGGTTAAACCAGCAGCTATAGACAAAGAGTGGACTGGAAGGTCATGTAAATTAAGCTCTCTTCACTCACTTTCTCTTTTAGGACTACCTCCACCTTTGGCAGGGAGTAGAAGTAGGTGTAACTCACATGGGACTCAATCCAGTTTTCATGAAGTAAATGAAAATCTTTCCACTGACTTTTATAGGCATTGGATCCAGTCCACAGTGAGGAGATGGAAGGTGTAGGTTAAAATATCCCTCTCATGTTTCCTTTTACGTATACACAATAATTCCCTTGCCTGTAGCTTTTTTCAGTAACACTTAGTGTTTTTTCATCCAGTCTCTTTTTTTATGCAGATTCTTTGGGTTTATTACACTGAGGCTAGAGTAAGGCTTCAAAAGTATGGACTTCTGGGGCTTAAGAGTCATTGGTAGGTACTGTTTGCCTGATTTTTATTTTGGATCATTCATTCAATCCCATCCTATCCTCACAAAGTTAGAAATCCTACTTATTTGTGAGAGGTGAGACCCCTTTTCTCTCGCTTCAAGTCATGCTGAAAATCGTTGCTACTAGGAATTACTACTCTCAGGAGATGTCTCTTAATCTATAATAAGACCTGAGCCTCTTAAGTCTTACCTTGCTCCCTGTTTCTGCAAAGCATTCTCTGCAGAGCCCTAACGAAATCCTTCCTCGCACTTACCCCTTGACAAAAATTGTCATGCCCTTTGGTTTCTTTAGACATGTGTTTATAGAGTGTGACAGAACTGAGGTGATGACAATAATCAGGTTTGACATAGCATGAGCAGCAAATCTGCAGAAGAGAGGAGTGGCTTCATCCAAGTTTCATCACAAGTTTATCCAGAGCCAGGGAAACCGTGGTATAAGGATCCCTCTGCCTTATGACCAACAGGATCTGCTACAAGCTTGAAGTAATTTAATTGGCAAAGCGAGCTTACTAAGAGCAGGTTTGTTCAGGTGTCTGTGTCTACAAGTTAGAAACTAAGAAGTAAACTGCAAAGATCAAGTCATTTAAGGGGAGAGGGGAGAGCATGGGTAGCTTTTAACCCCCCAAAACTGTTCCCACTATGGTTAATACGACTTATTGCTGAAAAACCTATAGAGGAGGTAGCCTGTCATCCAGAGTAGCAACACCCTTCTCAGTGACTCTCTGAGGAGAAGTCCTGATTGCAAGTAGTGATCTAGCCACAGAGGGCTGTGATCTTTCACAGATAGCACATCTCCCAAAGTAGAGACTGAACACATGGGAAAAAAATCCAACAGGACCTGGGAGCTGCTGAGTGGCCAAGAGGTCAAATTTTACCTCTGCATCAGCGGACAGTTTCCAGCTCCTTTCCTTGAACCATCTGCAAGAACAGGCTAGAAGTGGCTCAGTTTGCATCTAGATGAACCCAGAAATTGCGAACTGAGAGAGAAATAAAGTCAATGAAATGTGTGCTCCCCACTTGTGTATAGAAGACTTTCTGATTTTCCAAAGGATGTCTGTGGGTAGCTTTATGAGAATACTGCTTTTGATTAAAGAATAAACTAGCTCTCTGATGCAAACTTAGCTCCATTGCAAAGTCCACATGCTGAAAAACTAGATTTAGATCCCTAGCTTCCTTCTCATCCAAAAATCCATTGATGTGGAGAGGTATCTCCAT
>VYZX01034840.1:0-32903 GCA_013401335.1 Brachypteracias leptosomus
CATTGATCTCCCACCGCAGAAAATGAAAGATAAAAATTGTTCTAGTGGCATCTTGGACATTAATTAGCCCTCACAACTCCCCACTTCTAAGAATTCAAGGTTAGGATTCAGTCTGAGCACAGTCAAACATCTCACTGCCCTGTGCTGAAGCAGAAGGAAGGGGTTGGTCAAATGCAGTCCACAGACCAGTTTTGACTGATAATTTCATCTTTTCATCTCCTGAAGCAACTAGACAAATATTCAAACATTGAAGTATCTACACACACAAAAAGCAAACAAACAAAAAACTAGCAAGGAGCTTTAATCTAATTAGAAATTATATATTCTACATTCTACTGGAGGCATTCTCCAAAGGGCAAAACATAATTCTGATTTCAATACAGAGCTGAGGAAAAGATGTTCTGTCAAAGAAAATATTGTTCCTGTGAAAAATGTCAATGAAAATAAGCATAATTTTGTTATGGTCAATCCCTTTGAATCAAATTGCTGAATTATTCCAGCTGCTCCCTCTCTTCATGAGCTGCCTTTGATTTGCAATATGAAATAAACTAGCTAATCTCAATAATTGGCAGACTTTCATATAGAAGTGCATTTTGTAAAAAGTCATAAAATGTAATACTAGAATTTGACCTAGCTGTGTGGCTAAAGTTGTGCTATTGAGCATTTTGTTTTATATGACTTTTACCTGCTGAAAATATTTCTGAAGCATCTGAAGTCTCAGATACAGCTTTTTATTTGTGTGGCAATTCAGAGAAGTAAAAATCCATGGGGCTTCTTGTGCCCAGAATAAAGCAAAATCCATCTGCAGGACTCAAATTTCACTAAGTTGGTTTGAACCAAGTCCCCTAAAGTGCAAACAAAATGATGCTATGCAGCAGACTCCCGGGGTGATCTGCACCCCTAAAGCACTGACAAAGGTGTTGGGTTTAGACAGTTCAGCCTGCCTGAGAGACCCTTTTGGTGCTCTGTGTGTTCAAAATTTGAGGGCTCTGACTTCTAAGGGGAAGAAACACAGGATATCACAGCTCTGCACCTGCTGAGCATCTCCTAACACAGCTCCTGAGCTACCATAGTAGACCACAGCCTACAGGCTCCTCAAAAAGCAGAGCATCCATCTGTATTTGAGGAGTAAGGTAGACAGTGATTCCCTGCTGTCACAACATGAGAAATATTTCACCATCAGAAAAACTGCATCTTTTGTACCTGGAAATTTGGACCCATAGGAATAAACAAAGCTATATTTCATGTTTAATTCTAGAGGTAGTAATGTTAAAGGTCACATCTAGGAAAAGGAAAATGTACTAGGCATTTTGAAATTTTCTTTTTTGTTGTGGGGTTTTTAAGTTAGATGACTTGCGTACAAAGAGTATATGCTACCAGGATTATTCCTGAGCTGCACAATCTGTGAACATCTGACAAGTCTCAGATACGTGTGGTTGAACATTTATGTCAGACACAACCAGGCAGAGGAAGAAGTCTCCACCTCTTCCTTCATTATTTTTCATTTTTCTAGCATATAGACACTAGAATATAGAGATGCCAGAGTTTGCCAGAGTTTGTTCAAGTATCCACTTATAGTTAATATTCTGCTTATCCTCTGCTTTCTCTGGACTGGATCCTCTGCTTTACTCCTCCTCCATATCTTACCTATTTTTATTTTTTTTTAAACACAAAGTTCAAACTTCAAACAGGGAACTAAAATTCAGAAACAGCCCTCAGTAAATGTCTGACCATCCATCACACTGAGAGGCATATCACAGTCTACAAGACTAAAAAATCCCTGTGACCTGCAGGGTAAGGGATAAGGCAACACAAGGCACCCCTCACACTTGAACAGGTGCACATGGCTGACTTGGGAGTGATAATCAGCAGCTGCCATGGGGAACCTGACAAGTGTTCAGTTATACTGCTAGATCAGGGTGTTCCATCAAACACAAGTGCTGAGATGAAGCAGATCTCCTGCACACAGGGTGAAAGCATAGAGATTAAGACATTCTACATGGAAGGGGAAATTTTGCATGCTTTCGAATCAGAGCTTGTCTTGTGACAAATGAAAGAGGAATGCAGATTAATTCTATAGCATTCAGAGAATGCACATTTAGGTTTCATTGCCTACTCAAGGCTACTGGAGGAATCCACACAGGCTATGGCTTGGCATATTTGTGTACTCTTGTACTCTCTCTTTCATTCTAGTGTTGCTAAGGATACACAGTTCATCTTTTCATGAATGCTAAGGTTTTGACCAGAAAACTGTCAGCTGCCTTTTGGCCAACAAAGCAGGAAAGAAAGGACAGCAATTATTCCTCAACAGCATTTTTAAGAAGGATCCACTATTTTTCTCTCACATGTTGAGATGATAGTACCTAGAGAGGGCTGGAGGAATCAGAGAATGAAAATGGCAACAGTAGACCGAGAAAAACCCAGTAGAATGCATGTGAATCCACTTGAAATTCTGAAAGCAAAAATCTTCAGTGGCGATGAATCAGCACAATTCTAGACATTTCCTTGGAGCTGCACTCATTTACCCCAGGTGAGGATTTAATTCTCTGTTTACAAGTCTCTAGAACATTAAGGTACCATTTCTAAATTTTCATAATAAATTATTCTTTAAAATGTAAGAAGGATGTTTGAAACTACCTCCCAACAAGACTTTCACAGATTTTAAATGAGATCTTGCACATCTAATATTCAAACAATGATCTTCCTTTTACATTAGTTGCTTTGACCTCCTTAATATACACTATTAAGCCATTTACTATCATGCTTTACATGCAACTTCAAAGGAAAATACCCATTCAGAATATTGGATGTTAAAGCCATAGTTTTTGTAGTCAGCATCTCTTACAAACATCATTCACTATGTCTTTGCACATAGGGTGTAAACATTCTTTATTTTCATTTAATTAATCAAGAGGCTTGAAAATCTAACCTAATTAATTTACACACATTTAGTCAAACAGCTTTGTCTTAAACACTTATCCAAGAAAATTATGCTTTGTTCTTCTCATAATCATCTAGTATTTTAAATTATCCAATATTTTAAACCATACTCTTTTACACCACTTACAAAATACCTAAATCCAAGAACATTGACAGAATGTCAGTACTTCCTTCACATTAGTATACTAATGATTTTATCGTGTTCTGAAAGCTGTTATTTTATAACCATGATCCTCTGAAGGGATGTAGTCTGATGTACTCTCAGAGAAATAATTTCTGAAGCTTCAGAAGGGAGACACCACTCCTCCTTGTGGCACATGCAAAAATTGCAGCAACTACCTGATTTTCTCTGAAACTTTGGTAAGACATAGAAAAGGACAGAAAAAGTGAGGAGACTATGACATACAATGAAGCAAACATCTGTTTTGCAGATGCAAGTGACAGGTCTGTATTTGCTGTTAACCTACTCAGAAAACTGTGGGATTGATTCATTTAAATGAAATATCCACTCTTTTTCCATAGCATTTCTTTACATTTTAAAACTACAGATATGATTTGAGGTTGATTTTATGCTCAGGAGAACAGTAGCACCATTCATTCATCAGGATGACGGAGCTAGTACATATGTTATGGTTTTTTTCTCTTTTTGTGTAGCTAGATTAAAAACTGTAAGTTGTTTTCACAGAAGTCAAATGACACAGTCAATGATACTGCACGACCTTAGGACCACGAGCAGCAGAGAGTTTGGACATCACCTTAGTAATGAATCATGATTAAAGGATGTCTTTAAATGCCAATAAAAATTTCAATGCCATCTAATCTGAACTGAAAAATGAGCTTTAAACTAGGTTACAGAACTCCTGCTGTCTTTGATATGTATATCCACTGGAACAGAAATAAGCAAAGGAAAAAAGAAAATCTGAGCTATCCAGGTCCTCCAACAGTTACAGTTTTGGTTGCACAACTTTGATAACCATTAAAGGAACAGAAGAAATAGTGAATTCCCAAACAGAACTGGCATGGTATCCACCAATGCTTCTTGTTTTTTTTAAAAAAGCTTTTTGACACTGCAATGCTTAGAGCTGATTTGTCATGAAACTGCAGCTCTGCTTGAATGATATTTTATTAGAATAACAAAAGATAAAGTTTTGGCTATGAGTCAGAACATAGATATTTCAGATCTAATATTTCATAAGAATTGTCATACTAGAAACAAGTCACTTCTACAAATGGAAATTGAGGGGATTCTCTTGTAACAGCTGAAAGCTCTCACTTCTACCCTCATGGCTGTCACCGCAATGAGGATCCTCAAGCTTTATCACCAAACTCTACACTTGCAGAAAAAGCAATAGCTTTTTGTTTGTTTTTTTAATAGATTGGGGTTTTGCTATGGTCATAGAGGATTATGCAGTGTTTAAGACACAGCGGAGAAAAATATTTTTTTAAAAAAGTTTGTATTTTGTTTACGCCTTCTCAAGTACACATACATATACACTGTCCAGCTTTGTTCAGGTCCAGAGGCTGTTAAGTTAAATAATATTGAAAGACAGTAGTATTAAGGCATTTGAAATTCTTTGAAAACCAAGGTATAATTGGCTTAATTGAGTTCAGAAAAGAAAACTGCTTTTCAGATATTGGTCTGCTTAACTGAAACATTCATAGCCAAATTTCAATGCATGATTAACTGTTTTAAAATACATACTAGTGTAAATTCAAATGATAATTAAAAGTAAGTCAGACAACACAGGGCTTCTACAACAATGTTAACTCAGCTGTGAAGGGCTACACATATATATGTTCTACGCCCAAGGTCAGTCTTTGATTCCCAGACACATTATTAATGATGTTTTTCTGACAGCAAAAAGAATACCTCTAACTTCTCATATCTCTATAGACAAGGGCTGCTAGTGAAGAGCTTTCTTCCATATATAACACAACTTAAAAGCAAAGAGGAAGAAGAGATATCATGTGTGGATTTTTCTTAGCCTCTATTCTGAATGCAACTGCATAAATAGGACTCATTAAAAAAAAGGTAGACTTCTTAAAACCAGTTAAAAGGTTTAGGGAGAACAGTGGGGAACAGGCTTGGTGGAGAAGCGGAATATGCTTGACATATTTGTTTGGAGATCATTATTTCCAGTAAGAAGAGAAAAAAACTACTCCTGGACCAGAAAAAAAGCAAGTGAACCTTGTCTCACATGCAGCATGAGAAAACCCAGAACATCACAGTAGCAACCCAGTCAGCACAGTGAATAAAACACAGAAGCAGCACCTCTCCCTCTTACTTTAAGGGGTTTGCAGTTACTGCTGTAGTATGCCCTCCTTGGCATTTCCCAGTGACACATGCCAACTGGTCACCTGCAAAGACACCAGGGCAGTCTGTTGAGCCACAGGTGAATGTGTACTTTTATCAGCTACTGGACCACTGAAAGCACTGATATTACAACACATATTTGAAAACATGTGCTGCTTAGTCAAATGTTTGAATTTTGTAGGGGCTAATGCCATATATAGCCTAATATAAACAACTAAAAAGCAACTTGGAGATTTGAATAGCATTAACTAGGTCATCTTTGCTTCTGCACTGAGTGGAAAAATAAAAAATAGCTGCTTCTGGGATTCATTTCATGGTTCAGAGAAGAGCAAACCCATAGGGAAAACCCTTGGTCAGCAAAAGACTGCAGAGAATACTCTGAATTGCAGACAGCCACATCTAGTTTCTCCACATGGACCCTGTACAGCCTACTGAACTTTCAGATTATGAATACACCAGACTGTGGACTAGAGAGGGGCTGCTTCAAATTAGATGTGCCTTTCTGTGAGTGGAAATGGCTAATACCATCAAGAACAATCTCAATTAATCCATGTATATACTGAAAGCTCTACAAAAAGGCAAAATGTATTTGTGGTAGCCTCTGATGATTGAAGCATAATTTCTCTGGTCACGTGGCAGTTTGTAGGGAGTGTGGGTTGCCAGCACTTGGCTAGACTGGGAAACCTCTTCTACCACTTCTCTTTTCTGCAGATCCAGGCTGTGTATTTCCACTGTCCTAACTGAACCATCATGCTAAAATCAGAAAGGAAGGACATGGGAATGCTCAGGGATTATGGGTACAAGGTACTAGATATCAGAGCAAAATCCAACTCTAGGGTATCACATTTCATTTTACAGGGATTTTTTACTTCCTTATTCTCTACGATATGTTGAGCTGAGGAATGTTAGGGATGTAAATTGGATAATTTAAAAGAAGTAAAAAATCTGCTTTGAACTTTTGTTTGCACAAATCATATTATGGTCAAAGTCTTTTAATCTATGACACTGGCAAGTGCTGATGACTTCTAACCAATTCCTTTGACCCTTCTAGAATTCTTCTACCAACTTTTTCTACCAAGTATCTGTCCTCTCCTGCTTCATCAGTGATGTCAATATAACAGAGCAGCTTATACCTCCTTTATGGTCTTTCAAAAGTAAACCACAATTTTATAGCATGCAGCAGATATCTGAGCATAAAGGCCACAGCATGTGTTGTTCTTACTGCTATAATGGGCAGAGATGAGAAATAAACAGATCTGAAATGTTCTCTTCAGAAAGTGAACTTCAGCTAGAACAGTCATGATATCTGAAGTTCAATCTCAAATGAGTATTCACTGTGCAAGTGGTGTAAATTACAGGCACTTCAGGATGCAGTTCTCTTTTTACTGAAATATAGAAGTAACTTGTCACCAATTTCCTTGGCAGTAGGATATGATACTAAAACAATAACCCTAAAATAAAGTCAGTAATACTGAGGCCTTCTTAGACTCTGTTTCCAAGATAATTAGTTGCTAAAACACTTATTTTCTACTTTTCTCTGGTTTGTCTAAACAAGTTTAAAAGTAATCATTTGAAATCCCCATCATGTCTCTGCTGGCTAATGCACTGGTTTAAATGTTACTCACCCGAGAGCAAAACATGTTACATGCTTTATCACGACACTCCATCATCTGAAGTCCTGTAATATCGTCCCTCATACTAGTGCAAGAACACTCCCTGCAACCATCTTCCCAGGTTGTTCCAATGGGGTAGACTATGCTATTGTGCACACACACCTATTGAAAGAATAATACATACATGAAAGAGCACACTACTGGCTCCAAAAAGCTTCTTTTTCTAAGATGTGACACCTACCATAAATTTTATGAAATATTCTGAACCCACTAGAAATACTACAGATCTTAAAATTGTGGCCACTCTGTTGACAAAATGAAAACAAGTGTAACCAAAGTTGCTGTTTTGTAAAAATTAAATTGGAGAATTTTATCTAAAATCCATGAAATTGCCCAGGGTCTGACTCATTTGCTTTGGAAATTTAACGTGACCCAATATTTAGAGATAGTAAACAGTGAGTCCTATAGAAGGACCCATGCATGCAAAGCTTCTTCCAGCTAAAACAGCTGATTGGAAAAGATCCTACTTTGAGGTATAAGCATTCATTGCCTTGTATCCTTAGGCCATCACAGCTACCACAAACATAGTGCCATCTCTTACACTGCACTTCCTATGAGTAATTTTACAGCATCTTATTAAAGAGATGAACATCATTTATTTTTATAGTAAGTCACAGAGACATTAAATGACTTATGCAGGGTCGTGAGCTACTTAGCAACAGCAAATAAAGGTTAGAAGTTCTGAGCTGCAAGACAGTGTAATAACCCTATGTTAAGCTGTTAGGTAAGGTTGCTTCAATGAAAAGGTTACATTGCTCTGCAACCTCATCTTGCAGGTTAACATAATCTAACAGCCTAATAAAAAGCTGGCAAACTAAGGAAAATTATATCCTAGTGAAGCTTTAACAGAGTCAATTTGGCAAATTTTAACTTGACAAAAATTTAGAAGTGGCAATGTAATTCATATAAGATAAAATGCCTCCACAGGCAGAGGCAAGAGTAATCAATGGGCGCAAGGAGTTTAGATCTAATGCATCCAAATACTTCAATAAGGTTAGTATAGGATTGAAAGACTATGCAGTAACTGTGCTGATCCAAAAGCATGTATCTCTGTTACCCAGAAACAAACTAAAAATTTTTAAATCACCTCTGAAATTTCTAATGCTTGAATGACCTTCAAGTTTCAAATGGTTTTGGTTTTCATATATATAATTAGAAAAAAATATATATAGAATAGAAATATATATATAATAAAATAAAAATCAAAGTCACAAAAAATGGGTTGGTTACATCGGAATAAATGACTGTAATAAACCAAGCAACAGTATGATACAACAGCATATTTCTCTCAGACACATATAAATTAAAAATTCCCTGGCATCGTTATCCAGAAGTCTCTTTGGGAGTTTGTTAATATCTAGCTACCTGCTTACTTTGGTGCTATCACTCCACGTATAAAAGATAGTCTCATCTATGGAAATGACACTTCATTCCCCTTACCTTGCCTGGAAGGCAGGTGGTAGATATGCAGCCACAGTCATTGGTGAGAGATCTGGATAGATATCCCAGAGGGCAGCTCACTGTTGAGTTCGTACAGCTGCAGGTACACTCATATTTATCACAGCACTTGGTCTTCTTAACCGTCAGCTCTCGATGCGGCGGACAGGAAGGTCTTTGAACTAGGCTGCATGCTTCTCTGTTACATGCTAGCAGAAAAAGGTAGGTACCATGTCAAGCACATAGCATCTCAGAGTGTTGCAAGTGAACAAGACAATTCTCTGGCAGCAAGGCACTAGTTGCTACTGAAGACTGCTATAAATCTACTTAAAGACTAAGAAGTAATGTAGATATAAAAGACGCAGGTCAAAGATTGTGTTGCAGGTTCAGGAAAAGTTCCTAGCCTGCCAAAAAATTCTTGTCTCATATATAACCAAAAAGATTTGTAAAATAAGCATAAAGGTCAGAGCACACATGTCCAAGAGTAAAGTGTTTCTCTCTGCCTTAATTCAAAAGTGTACTCAGAAAGCAGCAACAATATCCTTCTTCCAAGTCTGTGAAATCATTACATGTCCATTGGCTCCAAAATGAAACCTTTCAGAGGGAAAAAATAATGTCTAAAGGAAGTTGTCAGTATTGGTCAAATGCAATGTTCCAGTGTCACTCCCTGTTAAAAAAAAAAAAGTCTTACCACATGTGTAATTTGGTCTGCATTCTCCAGGGTTGGTCAGAGCAAGCTGCAGGCCAAAGTCACAGGCAGGGGCAGGAGGCAAATCACAGGAAACCAGATCACAGACTAAAGAAGAGAAATTGAGAGAGTATTTAAAACCACACCTGTCCAGTTAGTCCTCAAGAAAAGATACACACAGATAGACACATCATCATTCAACTTTTTTTTCCCTATACTCAATTGCTACCCTAAAACATGAAGTAAGTTAGAGTTCAGCAGGTCAGAGTTTGTTTTCAAAATAGCTTAGAGACCAGTTCAAGCTTGGGTTATGAGGATTAAGGTTCTAATGTTATATTTAATGTGCAAATATAGACCATGCAAAAATAGATACTTCAAAAAAAGACCATTCTAATGTCATTTAGACAAAAACAAATTGCTTCATTCCCTTCCTCACTTCTTACAGAAAGAGGGACAAAGTTGGAAGTGCATGGAGACTCATATCCTCAGGAGTTATTTTTCCACACAGATGACTGTACAGTCATTAGATGGTTTCAAAAATTAAGCATTGCATTAAAGAAAAAAAAAAAAAAAGAGCTTGTATACCTTTGAAGCACCTGGTAAAATTATGGACCAAAAAGATTCCAACAGTTTATGAGAACTTACCACACTCATGCTCAGGGCAGCACTGGCCAGGGTCCCTGCGCAGACGAGGGACTTCACAGGGACCACACTGAACAGCTGGAGTAAGAAGAAAACATCCATAAAACAAGTTTGGATAAGAACTAGAAAACTAGGTAACAGAAACATCAATTCAAACACAATCATACTTAGAGCTAAACCAATTTACGTTTGGCAGCAGGGCAAGGTCGGATCGTGCAGTTTACTTTCTTGTTATCAAGGCACGTGCAGATCTTGCAAGGCTCATTGGCAGGAATCCATGTTTCCATGTGCTGCATTAAAAAAACCACATATTGTTAGAAAGAAATCAAATATTCTGGTCACTGGTATGTTAGTGAGTGATGGGAGTGGATGAGGGTGAGTAACAGTGTGGAAAACCAGAAGATTATGCAGGACTGGTTGGTTGCTGTGGTAACAGTAAGAGCCTAAGGAGACACATAATCCTGAAATGAATGTAGTGTACTAATTTAGCAAAAGTTGCAAAGAATGCATGAAAGGCATGAGGAATTACTATTGCTCTAGGCATGAAAAATGCTCAAATGTTATAAATGCAATTGCAGGCTATTGTAAGTAACAGTGGACTCGTGCAACTACATGATTGTATGTTCAGTTGTATTAAGGGAAACAACAATGCTTTGGGAAATACAGAGAAGTGGCTGCTTTACCAAATTAGTAGTACTTAAACACAGAGAAATAAACAGTGCATATTTTTTACTAAGAATGTGTGGGGTGTCATCACTTGATTTCCCAGTGGACTGAAGACTGGAAAAGCACTATAGCAACACCAAAACAGAAACCATCACTATGGTGATTACCTGGAGGCAATAAGCACGTTAAGAAACTGCCAGTAAAGCAAATAATTAGTCAACCACTGCTCTTTCTTATGAGAGAGAGGAAAATAATTGATGTTAAAGATGCAGTTACCTATAAAGAATTATCCACATTTATCATCCATGTGAATAGGGAAATAAGAGTGAAAAGATGTACTATGGGAAAATAACGTTAATTTGCACAATCTATCCAGGTTCTGGGTGTGAACATGTTGAATAGGTTAGGATGCCACAAAGGGAAAAAGTGTCATCCAGAAAAATATCTCAAGTGCACTTTAAAAATAACCATCTGTTGAGACCTTTAGTAGTAAGAAAAAAGCAAGGAAATACCTAAGCACACTGTTACCTGTACCCAGATATATCTATGTATTTTAAGCCATTACAAGTGTCTGAAAAGACAGTTTGTTTTCAAAGGCTAACAGCATGGCAAGGATAAGACACCAGGCATGCTAGAACAAGCCAACCAGAGGTTTAACAAAGCTTAGGAGCCAAATCGCATTGGGTCAGTTAATCCATAGAAAATCTATTTTAGTCAAAGAAAGCTTGCAGCAATGTATTGCTAGTAAAAAAACATTTTCTCAGGGCTTGGAAAAACAAGTCTCTCAGAGCATTCAGTGGCCTCAAGGTTAAAAAGTCCTGAGAAGGCAGCTGATAGAGAATGCCTACATTTGCAGGTGGCAATATGAAAAGCATGTGGACATTTCAAGACACAAAGAGAATCACATTTGCTCTAACACTTTCAACAGCCTCAATTTTCCCACAGCTTTTCTTCAGCATAAATAGAAGCTTCTTTATAATAGGAGAAGAAATGACAAGAGATAACACAGTGTTAGTAGAGTTCTATAAGGGTGTTGTACTGAGAATCCCATAAGCCCAGGCATGATCTAGGGTAGAAAGGAACAGAGGAACAAAAACCAGAGGGAAAGAAGGGGCTTAAGGAAATCATAACCCACCACCAGTTGCACTGCCTGTTGTGTTGCTCACACAGCTAATCTTGCAATGGTGGAGATGCAAAACGGCTGTGTGAGCTGATCCTCCCCTGCCCTCCACCTCCCCATCCACACAGCAGCTGCATCTAAGCCTTGCCATTGGGATACAGATGAGAGGTTTTCAGAGTTAAAACCCCATTAAGGGGCATGGGACAACTCATGAATTTCAGAACTTCTGCAGAAACAAATAGGTATCACTGCAGAGGTTATTCCCAAGATGTGCACTGAGCTTTTCTCGATGAGGGTTTGAAACAATTATTTAATTGGGAAACACACCGCATTACCTGAGGATTCAGGGATTTAAGGCACAAAGATCCTTGACTTTAATCTGCATTTGCAATAAGCATTTCATATAGAATCATAATAAAATAACTAGAGGTTTTGGGGTCACTGAGAGTTATGCACAATTGATCTGTGTTTGGGGCAGTGATTATATATATTGCAAGCTATTTTTTCCTTCAAGAGAAATAAAAAGAGGGGATTTTTTCTACTCCTTTTATTAAAAAGAATTACTGTTCTTTTTTTTTCACTTTCATTTTGTCAACTCAATAAGCACTACACAAATCCAATGATATGTCTTTAAAACAAAGATCTGAAACAGAACACAAAGAAAAAAATCATGGCCATATGTATGGAGATACTGTAACTTTAAAATAAAAGCTAGTACAAGGTCCACATGCTCAATTTTTCAGAAAACTCTAACTATTTTTGTATTTTAAAGTCATTTGGGTAATGCTGTTGTGGAATGGAAGAACGCACTTTCCCTATGCCTTCCCTCTCATTGCCAAAATCCATGGGGTATGACACTTGAGAAGGGGGTTAATGCAGTTAGAATGCTGTACCAGCCCCTTGCCCAGCAGTAGGAAATTCTCAAAATTGTGTGTAGTGAACATTTCTCACTGTGTTGTGCTTTGACAGCCCAAGGAGGGACTGCTGGGGCTTGTCCTATGCAAGGCCCAGCTGCACCGACACACGCAGGGATCCTGGGGCAGACCTGCCATCAGCACAGCTCCTGTGTTGGCCTGCCTGGAACACTTGCTTCACTAAGTCAAGTGCATTCCTCATCGGTACCCTATCACCTAAAGAAAGGTATTTTCTCTATTAAGCTTGATGTTTTTGTCATTATGTTAATCAACACAAATGATATTTAAAGAAATGTTTTAGCCGCAAACAGTCTTTGTTTTCATTCAGTTTAACTGGAAATGTTTATAAGACATTTCTTGCTGGAAGACAAACTTGTCTAAATTTGCTGTGTAAAGTGAAGTTACTCAGAGTGCATACATTCATTTACATTTAAATATATATTTTTGCTTAAAGAACAGGCTATCCATACACATACAGACTTCTGTTATTTACAGAAATCTATGTTACAAAAACAATTATGTCTTTGACAGCAGGTTTTGTGCATATGATAAGACCATTCAAAAACCTTATTGAGAATCTAAAGCCCATAAAATATTGAAATCAAAGCCGCCTCTTCTTAAAGTCCTATAACAAAACTGCAGATTTTAAGAATACTGGCTGACTTAGGCAAAAACTCTCAGAGTTGAGTAGCTGGGGGTAAAGAAGAACAACCCCTGTACTTGGAACATGGGATGCAGGGAGGAGCTTGTGCACCCAGTGTGATGCTGAAAGGAAAAATCAATAGTCTGTCACTGCAGCCTGGCACCCAGCACCTGTAGCTCTTCCCAGTCCCATTCTGCCACAGAGAGATCTGACTTAGGTGAGAAAAGTGAATTTTCAGTAAAACTAAAATGATTAATTTCATCAAAGGAATAATTCTCATTTAAAAAAGACTAAGAGAACTGGACATAAAGTCATCTTGGTCTCAGTGCTCCCCACAAACCACTGAAAATGGTTCAGTAAGCTTTGAAAAGACAATACAATTTTAAGTAAGGGTTACAGATTTGTGATTAAATTATCATCACTGATAAAAGCCTGCTGAATGGAGGTGTTTATCTTGGTAAATGTTGACTTATGCCATCCCTCCTCTCTTCCCTCTAGACCTCCCTCCACACAAATTTGTCATGCATTTCCGGGTCTGTACAGTCCCAGCTGTGACTTTTATATCCGTCCCAGCCAATTTCACACTAGGGGAGCTACATGGGGCTGACAGTCGGCCGGTTATGAGGAACTGAGCTAGAAAATAAAGTATCCAAATGGGAAAAGACTTAGACTTCTAAGACAAATTTTTACTCGCAAAAGTACAAACCCCAATCACTCACAAAGGTAAGCTGCTAGGTATATAGTCACCTGATGGTGTGTGCCATCTTCACTGATGCATTGTGTGCAGACATCTTCATTAACACAGCTGTCATTAAAAATCACCTGTCCGTCTGGACAGAAGCAGCCTTCTGTGGGATAATCCTTGCACACACTAAGTTTGGTACTATTCTCACAGTACTTTATGCAGGCTTTGTGGCAGTGATCGTATGTCAAATATGTGGGACATTTCATTGCTGAGGAAGACAGAAAAAAAACTCTTTAGAAAAAGAGATCTGAAATGCAGATAAATGTTTCCACTCACATTTTCTTTAGAATTCTGTTCAGATTTTTGAAAGCCATCATCTGATGAACATATTTTGTCCTTTGCAGCCACTAACATCTTTGAAAATACATTTTTAAAACTAACAAAATCCACAGCAGAAATTGATTGAAGGTATTTGCTTAAGTTACAATTCACGCAGAAATCATCAAGTCACACTTTCAGGGCACATGAATCAGCAAAGTATGACTTGCCCTAATAACAATACAATGGCTTATATAAGTTGAACATCTTACCTAACTTTGTTTCCAATACTGGGCAAGAGTCACATAAATTTAGAGCCACCTTTACATCTATTAGAGAAGAACTGGTAATGCTGCATGGTTAGGTGATATCCAGGACAGACTAAAGCATTGAAATGATTTTTTTGACAGCTTGACAGGCAGCAGTGTTCCCAAGTAACTAAAGAAATCTAACAAACAGAACATTTTGGTACATCAAAACTGAACCTGCTGATTTCTGCACCTTATTAGCTGACTTGCCTTATTAATGGAATTAACTGGATCAAGGAAAGTTACATTCTCTCCTAAGCCAACACAAATTTTTTACTGATGAGTTCACAACACTGAGGGTATTGTCTCTGAAGCAAACACAAAACTAAGGCTACAGTTATTCAAGAAACCTATGGACACAGTTTTCATACTGTGTACTCCCTTAAAACTACTTTATTTTTCTCTACAGCTTCAATTAGGAAAAGTGTTTCTCATTTCCCAGCTTGTAACTGCGGTGAGGTTTATAAAACTTTTTTTCAATCCCCTGACAAAAAACACTGAAAAAATTACTGAATGAAGACCTGAGCTCCCAACCAAAAAAGTATTAATCAGCTGAACTGTCTATACACTCTTCTTTTAGCAGCAAAAGGAAATAAAAATGTCTTTAATGTTAACCCTTTTCTGTTTCAAGCCATGCTAAATCAAATTACTTCTGATGTGTTGGAGTCTATGGCTGTATATGTGTAATAATTTGTGTATAGTTCAGCAGACACAGAGGAACTTGAAAAGCCACAGGAACTTGATAGGTAGTCCAATCCCACCACGAAATGTTTTAGTTGGATTTTGAAAATAGAAAAAGGTCTATCCAAGTAAAAGGGGAGAAACCTCCTGCTTATAAAACTCTACTAGCAGCTATCTAGACTATATTGTTTTCCAGAAACAGTTCTGTAAATATGGTGCCTAGAGTAAGTACGAGTGCTTACTGTCTGTGATGGCCTCATGTCAGCTCTAATGAATGTGTGAAAATACAGGGCTTCACTGGAGCGGAGGTAGGGAAGCAAGGTATTCCAGAACCATGTCATTGTTATTAAACATGTAGTGGTAGAGTGACTAAGCTGCACTGTCTATTTAGCCATTAATGTAGCCTGCATAGTGTCCCTGTAACTGGCAATTTTATTTTGGGCAGTTGCACACATGCACCTGCTTGACAGAGGATGATGATGCTATTGTTAGGACACTAATGACTGTTTTATGCAACTAGCGTTAAAATGGGCAACTGTCTATCCTTGTACACATTGTGTAACAAGATGGGCATTTGAAAACTGCAGAGAGTTATTAAGGCACTCCACTGACATTCAGCCTTGGACATTACAATTTGCAAAGTCTGACTGAAGCACTAAATTTGGAAAATGGCTGGCAATATTCTCCTTCTGTTTTCTAGGACTACACTCTGAACAGACTGGGTTGTTTCTTTAAAGATTCAGTCTGCAACAGTAACTTCTTCAATAACCTATCCTGGAAAGATATTTAAGAGACTAACTGGAGGCTCAGGCCAAGTTCACATTCACATTCTTGACTTCCTATCCCATCATTCTCTCAGTCTGAGTTTAAAACTTGAACAAAACCAAATCATGCACTCAGGTTTTGTAGTATCATGCCTTTAGGATGCTGGTTCTTCACTTCTGAAAAGGATCTGGGCAGCAAGAGGGAAAGAAATCAAGGCAAGAACTGACTTGACTGAAGAGGCAGGAGGTGCAAAAAACAGCTGGGATATCAAGACAATATATGACGGGCTAGCTGGGAAAGAAAATGCCTACATACCTACACATCTCAGATACTTTACTAAACCAGAAACACTATGATGGTCTGTAGCCATCAGTGCAGATAGGCTAACAGGAAAATAAGCCACCTCAAGAGTTACTTATTTGTACATAACTATATGTTGCATTTTTGGCAGATCTTTAGGTTTTCTGCATAATAGAGCTGTAAGGAGAAAGAAAAAAACCAAAAAACAAACAAAAAAACCCCAGAAAGATAGGACAGAACTTTTTATATCTCGACGAATTTAGAAGAGCAGGTATACAAACCAACAACTGTCTGAATTTAGCACTAGCTGCTTGTCTTGCTTCTACTGGGGCTCTGGCAATTTTCAAGACTCACATCCTGCTATACTGCTTTCCCACAGCACAAACTCTTAAATTCCAAAATACAAACACAACACAACCAGGAAAACCAGACTGGCAAAGCAAATTACAGCTGGTTTGTTCAATGTAACTTGGCATATGCTGGCAAGAAAAGACACCACAGAGTGGCCGTTTCCCCATTTTTCACTATAGTAGACACTTAGAATCATACTGACTCTTCCATCACAGTCTGAAAGATTTAGGCTTTGGTTGGAACGTGGGAAATTTGTGAAACTATTAGAAAAAAGTGTTATTTTGTGCCATTATGTGCAGTTATGACAACAACAGGCTGGGAAGCAGTTCCACTAGTCCAAATTATTGATTTCCCTCTCCACCTTGTACAGATCTTCTAATAGCTGTACCTAAGCAAAGACAGCTGCAGCTAAAACCTCCTGGCAGAATCACAGCAGCCTCTCAGTCCAAACTTGGCCCCATGGCTCGGTGGCTGCAGAGTCAGGTACTGTCACATAGCTATGTTTACCTTTGCACAGATTTCACAGCATTTTTATTTCATAGGTTATCCCTCTAGTTTTGCATAACTTCCTTGCATTTCACTAGTTAGCAGTTTACTAAGAAACACTTTTTCCATAATATGCAACTTAGTGGATGACAAACCAGTTATCAGATCTGCAATACAATTTATATGGAAAACTTCATCTGGAACTTCTACATTCAGAAATTCATATTACAATGAAAGATGGTCATTGTCATCACCGTCGCTAGGAAAGACAGTTTCTGTATTAGCTTTAACATAGGGTAAAACTCTTACGACAAAACTCAGGTGTTCTCCAGTCTATGCAGACCCCATTTTCCCTGCAGATGTGAGCGTAGGAAGTTATCATCTCACAGGCTTCATCCTCATAGCAGCTGCTCTCTGTGCAAGCCTCATAGAACATGTTGGGGGGGAACACCCTGTGGCAGTCTGCAAACTGTGAGGATAGCAGAAGGTTGCAGTGGCTCGTTGCGTGCTCAGGGCATCTGTCTTCTCTCCGGATTTCACAGATCTTCCCCGGCTCTTCCACTGTCCAGTTTTGTATAAACACGCTGCTCTCAGAAATGACTGAGCCATCATGTAATGTAAAGTCATTGACATGGTTCTGGTCACACACCCCTAAGGGCAAATAAAAGGAAAAGAAAAAATCTGAATATAGTCAGCAACAAAGTAAACCTAGAGAAAACAGGCACAGGACAGATAGAGCTGGCTGGGGCCACTCAGTAAAGGGCAAGGCGATGAAGAGTGAACAATATTCCTTATAGCTTTTATCAATGTAGACATGAAAACCCGGGTCTTGTTTCCCATTTCCTTATTACAGGAGTTATAGGTTACATCACAGAGGTATAAGATATACAATAGATCATACCATATACAGTTGAGGATACCATAGAATTAATTCTGCCAATTAATTGTGATTAATTCATCACAAACCTTTCACCTTCACTGCAAGCATAGGTCATATCTCTCAAATAAATGCATACGTAAGAACCTAACGTTAAACCCTCATCCAAAAAAAGAAAAAAAAAAATTCTTCCTTCAAAGATACTGTGAAGTAAGTAAAACATGAGAGATGTCTCACCTGTTCTTTTTAAGGTATTATTAGGAGTCAATGAGCTGTTACATTGGTGGCCATAGTAGAAAAGCCTACATAGACTAGCAATGTCCCAACAGTAGGAAATCAGCTCAGCCAGAGAGTTTACAGGTTCAGGGACACACAAATTGCAATCACATAAATGGCAGTTCAGGCCAAAGTAGGAAGCTATTAAAATTACTAACTTACCACAAAGCCCTCGTGTTCCTGAAGAAAAGCTTTTTGAATTAAGTTTAAGAATAAATTCATTGTTTCTTGGAGTAAATGTGAGATTATGTCCAAGACTGGAGAATGTTATTTCATGCATTATTGCTCCATAGACTGTGACTTCAAACAAACTGCTAGAATAGGGGATAGGGACCCTTTCACCATTAACAGCCACCTGTTTTCAAAAAGGCAAGATCATCATATCAGTTCTAGCACACAGTTAAAATTAACCCAATCATACAGTTGAAACTCAACTTCACAAGTACTTGAAGATCCAACTGAATCTGGACATAAGAACCAATTCTTCAACCTGAAACTTTCTACAGAGTCTAAAAATTTACATAACTAAGTGACCTTCATTCTGTGTACTTTATCAACAACTCTTTCAACATTTTCCCATGAGGGAATTCCTTCGGCATCATGTATTTACAGACTAGCAACCTAACATCATGAAGTTGAAATGCTGCCTACAGACCCTAATTACCAATAAATAGTCAAGAACTGGGTGCAGGTATTTTGGTCCATCCTATTTTGCTACATGAGTCAGAAGAGATCAGCTTTGCAGATTAAACAACTCCTGTATGTCTGAGGGACTCAGAGATTGAAAAATACGTCATATTGAATTTTAATGCTTCTCTGTCTATAAATTAGATGTAACGAATACTAAGCTGACCTTTATTCTAATGCTGAGGCCCATCTGCACACAATGTAAGAACCAACTCCCTAGCTCTTCCACTAGCCAGTCACACATATATTTGTGAAGAACAGACTACTCACTCATGCACCAAATGATAACATTGTGCAAAGGACCTCTGCCAAAAGACAAGAATCAGAGTGCAGCATGTCCTGTTTATAATCCCTGTCTTTCTGGCAGAAGTGTCAGGGAGACATTGCCAAATCCCATGTTCTTGACGTTGTCACACCAGCACAACAGGGAGAACATGAGGAGAAACGTGTCTGGCTCGTTATATGAACGTAGATCGTATCATGAAATTGAAATGAGCATATTTGCTAAGAATAGGCTGCAATGGGTAACTGGATAAAGGGAACAAATTTGTCCTGGCAATCTAAAATCTATAACGTGAGCAGACAACACACAGAGATCACTCCATTGCATTTAGCGTACTGCCATGTCACTGAAGAGCCGAACAAATACACCACGATGTTTCACTTCAATGGAGTCCATACAGTTCATCTTTGGTGTTGCTCTGCATGGTCCTCCATGGAGGAGAATTTCAACATCATGTTGCTGGTCTTGAAACAAGGTGTAGGAGCAGTTGCCGGTCAGCTTAAAATTCAGCCCATCAAAAGTGACAATATGTCGAGATGAACTTCCTATGCAAACACCTGCAAATCAATTAAAAAAAACCAACTCATATAGGCATTTTCTTTTGTTTAAATTAGACTAACTATTGACAATTGATATGGGCATGTGGAACCAATTAAATGAGAAAGCGAGGAAGGTACTGAACTACAAACACTGCAGCAAATCATTGATTTAAAATGATAGCAAATGCTGCAGCAAAATCATTGATTTTGACATTACCAAAGACTTTGCTAAACCATCACATGATATTTTTGAAGTATCTTTGTCTGGAGCAATTAGTATTTCAAAAGATTTGGACAAACTCCTAGAAAACCCCCCTTGCATGAAACCTACTCACATGGAATGTGATTCTTTGACAAATGTAATATGAAAAATAAAAGCAGGGGAAATTTCTATCCTATTTGTAGAAAGACTGTAACAAACTCATTTTTCAATTTTTGCATTGCATTTTAATTTTAGTATTGCATTTTATTCTGTACAAAATTACATTTGAAACAAAATAACACTATTTCATTCTTCACAAACATATGATAAGTCGATACAAAGGGAGGTTATTTTTAATTTTTTTTTTTCAGATGAGAAACAGGAAAAGGATAGAGAAACAATGTGCACAGGATAAATCAACGGCCAACTGACAGCTCAGTGTCCTGGTCATTAAATTATAAACAACTCCTTGTCTTCACAAACTGGAAAAAAAGTAGGATTATAATCTCACAAGTACCAAAACAAAACCAGAGCAAATTCTTCTGGCTCATGCACTTTCAAATCTTTTGGTTAAAGAGAAGGACAATAAAAACAATGTCAGCTAAATACATAGGAAGAAAATTCTCATGATTAATAAATTCAGGTACTTGGCTTCTAATTGAGATTTGAGAATAATCTATGTCCCATTCATTGACCTTCAAACTTAATTTTCTAGGAAAAACAGAAAACAGCAACTTGTGTTTCAAAAAAAACCCTGTCAGGCACTGAATTCTCAAGAGATACATCCCTTTGGAGCACTGTAGCATCTTCAGATAGTTTACTGTACTTGCTTATAAAGTTCATATATAAACAACACAAAGCAAGTTAGCAATAAAACAATGTTTCTCAACCTTTTTTTTATTCATGAACATCTAAAATAATTCTAAGGATTATGGGAATCTTTTCTAATTTCTCATAAGTATTCTGCAGCACAAAATGTATTAATGTGATCCATTTAAATGCAGTCCAAAAATGCCCAATAACCACGAATCACGTGTTGCAAATCATGTTATTATAAAATTTGGAACTAGTTTAGCAAGGAAGTATCTTCATGGTGCCCTGATCTATTCTCTAAATTCAGTTATATGACATAAGAACACTTTTTCAAGTACTTCCTCTTTGCAAAAGCATTTGTCGTATCATCCGCACTGTCAAGCAATCACTTGAAAGCTTGTCTTTGCTCTCTAAACAGCTGAATACTGCTTCACTGAGTCACAAGAGTCAATTAAACATGAACAGCCATTCTCCTGCAGCACAGGTTGCCTAACCAGTCTCCATCCACAACATTAAAGTGATGCTGAAGCACACTGACCTACTACTAAGCACCCACTTGGCTATGCCCATTTCTGAAGTGTACTGATTGCTGTGAGTTTTGTCTCTGACTTCAGCACCTACAGCATCAGAATCAGCCTTCCCAGCTACTACAGATATTGCTTTAGTTGATACAGCATCACCCTGGTTTTGCTAAGTAGTCATTGAAGCAAGAGTACTTTGTCCATGAGGTTTTGATCAACTGGGTGAGTTGGGGGATTTTTTTATCCACTCCTATAAAATGAAAAATTAACACTTTTCCCTCACAAGCTTTACCAGCTTAGGAAAAAAAAATAAATTTGGGTGTCATGAATCATTAAATTCATAACGGAGTTAAACAATTGTTAGCTCATGTTAAACAGGAGCAATCTCTAATTAACTATGTCCTTTCATGATACTCAGCTAATGGTACAAATGGTAGTTCTCATCTTTCAGAAATTCTTTATGAAGACACATATTGAATGCAACTTATGTTTCTATTGATGTATTTAGGATTGAGAAAATTATTACAGACACACTTTTAATGGGTAGATATCACAAGAAGTATCTTTCAAACTTTATATAATATTTATGATTATTCAACTAAAATCTTTCTACCTCTTTGAAATACTTGTATCAAAACAGAAATGTAAGCTTTAAAAGCACTTTTAGAAAATGCTAAAACTTGGAGTGTTCAGTTCAGGGATAAAATTCTAACTACCCAGCTTAGGTATTTCAAGCAGTGCCTTGAAGAAACTGTTCCTAAGCCAACCAGTTCAGCAGAGGACATTTAAAATTAATATTATACATTGTAAAGAGAAGGCATATATAGGGTTCTGATTTACTTTTTCAAAGTAATCATATGTAAGCAAAATATTCAGAATTAATTCTAAGCTTTATCAAAGCCAAAGAGATTCAGGATCCAAACAGGATATAACACTATAAAATCTTCGGTTTCATGATTTGGAGATTTCTGCAAATTTTAGCTGTAATAGCATACAAGAGTGGGCTGAAGAAATGAATTCTTTTGTATAGCTACTATCTTTAAGAGTTACTGGAGCTGATCTTTCTGATATTTAATCCAAAATAAACATCTTGACCACACTTTATGGAAATCAAGCATATGACCATAGTGCATTTCTCATGGAGAGGAGGTAAGGCTCAGTCCCCAAACTCAGGCTCACCAAAAGACCCAGTGGCTGAGCCTACCCCTCGTTCCACCTGTGACAGCTGCAGAATGATGCCCTGTGTCATGCTGCATGCAGCCAGGCATCACTGCCTCCTTTACCCCATACTGCCACCATTTCACTCTTGTCAGAGCATCTGTCTGAGCACTGAGGCAATATGGAGACTTCAGCTTGGTTTTTTGCTTAAAATCATTATTCTTGCTCCCTCAAGTCTTCCCTCCGCATATGTGGGATTTTCCTAAAGAATCTCTCTTTTTAATAAACAGATCACCAGCCTCAGGGCTGAATCCCTCCATCCTGTAAATGTGAGTGGGTGCATTAAAATTCTGTTCCTGTCATCTCAGCTAAGGCACTAGTCACAGTTTTTGCTGTTTCTGCCCCGATACACAGTGTGAGATTTCATGGCAGCAGGAAGCATTTTTGGTTGTTGTTTCTTTAAGATATGTGCTTGACTAAGGTCAGGCCAAACCCTCAAGCCTAGAGGTGGACCAAGAATGCATCACCAGCTTACAGTTGCTGAGATAAATTTCTGTTTTCTTCCAAACATCGTCCTTTCCAGTTCACATAGCTTTGGAAATCAAGTGTGAGATTCTCTGATAAAACACTGTAGCTATGCTAATGTGAAAAATGAGCTTGCAGTGGCCCTGAACTTGCAAACAGCATCACCATTCCAGGCATCAGTGAGACTCTCATGCTTCTAGCTGTTTAACTGGTGTACATCGTCAACTCCTCCCACCTCAGGCATCTTTGATGCGTATAACGACTGAGCAGCTCCACTCAGCATTACATTTTTGATAAACATTTCAAGTGATGGGGAGGGAGAGGCATACATGCAAAGATAGATACTCACATGGACACATCCATCGGCAGCCACAAGTTTCTTCAACCTTAACAGCAGGAAGATTGCTGTGACATACTGGTTTTGGCATCCTCTCACAGTTAATATGGTGGCTCTCCAGAACTGTGTAATCTCCTGGAAAGCATGTCACAGTGTGGCACTGGTCTGATAATGTCCATTTATCACCAGGCTAGATAGGGAGACATGGATATTTAACAAGTGAAAAGAACATGGGCAGAGGGTAGAAAAATGCAAAACTTGGCTGCTGCCACAATCCTAAAGCTAGAAAGTAAAGTGACACTGACAGCAGTGCTACTCAAATTTGCCTTGGATGATTAAATAATAGAATGCAGTGCATTAAGGACTTCATGAGGATGAAAAAGTTTAAATTAGCAACACTGTAAGAAACAGACTCTGAAATTCCAAGCAAAAGATAATAGTCTAGAACAGGAGATGTTTTCTTATTGCATAATGAAGTATCTGGTACTCTATCTATTGTTAGCTTAACCATCAAAAAGCATGTATGAATAGCACAGTCAACAAAGAACTCCTCTTAGCTTTTCTTTAAATGTCAAAGCCTTTAGTTTTCATAAGCTATAAAAATACTTTTAAAAGAGCTCTGAGTACAGATGGCCACAGCACAGCAGGAATTAAGAATATTTGTTCCAAGCTAGAAAGGCGTGGAATAGTCTGTTTTATCCACAACTTCAAAACTTTAAAACAGTTCTTCCCTTCCCAAATGGAAATTGCTCCTTTACCAAATTAATGTTACTAGATCTACATAGTGTGTGTGTGGGGGGTGTAAATTAAAAATAAAATGTTAAATATATTCTCATCTTTTAAAGGAAAGTCTAAATTTTAAGCCACTGGGATTACATACTACTAAATGACAGTGACACAGATATGGTCACAATCTGGAATATCTCAAGATTCATATCAGCAAAAAGCTGAGCTTTCTGCCCCAATCCCACAGGACACTGGAGTCCATAAACAGGCTCAATAAATATCAAAATAGTGTTCATCCCTGAGGTCTGCATTCCCAAGAGTACCCCCAAATGTGTGAAGCAGTTCTTTCCATGTCTATCTTTACAGAAGTGAGTCCAGAAGCACTAGTAACATGTGAGACAGTTGTTCTATGAACCAGATAACATTTCTTGATATTCACAAGCAGAAGCATGTGGGGAAGAAAAGATGATTGCTATTGGCCAAAGTCATCTCTGATCCTCTCCTTTTCAGCTTACCCATCTTTCCCATGAAAGAGAAGAGCAAAGTGATAAAATACCTAGGTACCCACAACTATTGTCAGCACTAAGGTACAAACCAAGACTACTAATGTGAAAGTATTGCTCTGTATCTCTGAGCTACGTGATACAATCAAGTCTAAAAGAGAACTGCCAAAATTGCAGCCACAAAAATGTACATATTATATACGAGTTAGTTTACTGGATCTGCTTTGTGTGTTACAGGACTTGGAGAAGGCAACTTGTCCTGAAAGTGGCTTAATATTTTTCAGGTTTGTGAGTCTAAAGTAAGCTGTGAAAAAGTAACATGAGGAGCTTTAATAAGGAAAAGATATTTAGATAGGAAGAAATTGAATGGGTTTTAATTATAGTTGTCTTGTCTTCAACTCATTGAAAGTGGAGCACCTGGAAGGGTACATATACAGCTGCGCAAGTCTGGCAAAGTACTCTCTGGCTTACATACATATTTAATTGTTTTTATTTCACTCCTTACAGGAAATTTATTGGAAAACATATAAGAGATGAATAAGAAAAGCAAAACACAGCACGTTAAAAAAAAAAAAAGTATCCATTGAAGGATCCAAAAAAGCCAAGAATCCTGGTGCAGAGGAAGATGCAGGGATTCTGAAGACAAAGAAAGCGTAAATCCCAATTGATATGAAATCATAGGAGTAAAAGTAGGACCGAAAGAAAAGCAATAAAGAGGTTTCTAAATTGTGAAGGATGTCTGCTGAAACCAATGAGCCTGCCAGCACACCGGAGGAAGTCTCAGACTTCCTCTCAGAGGGAGCTCTGAACCTGCAGACCTGGGCTTGTGCACTTTTACTGTGCATCTGCAGGAGAGATATGTACTTCAACCAGCTTCATCAGCTGGCATCTTTTAATTCAGTGTCAGGGTTGTGTCCTTTTTGATTTAAAGAAGTGCTAAACAATACTAGAAAAGACATGTTACAGAAACTGCTAGTTCAGAAATGTGTTTTCTACTGCCCTACGTAGACTACAAATGTAGAAGTTTGCAACACAGATCACTTCATGATGAAGTGCTATCATTATAAAATACATACCTACACTTCCAGTATCAGCTTTATGCCTGCTTAAAAGTATCAAAACAAGACTACTGATGAAAATTAACTACCTCAAAAAACCCTTAATCTACCTTAATCATTCACATATTCCATCAGCTGGCAAGTTCAAATATTAAAACAGTGGTTCTTTACACAATCTGTACTTAACACTACTGGAACACTCTGCTACTGGATATAAGTCCTAAAAGCTTACATGGATTCAAAGAACAAACTCATGGAGGAGAAAACTATTGAGTACTATCAAACACAGAAAGGTGCCACCCGCATCTCAGAGTCAAACTGTTCAAGGCTAGGACAGTTCAGGGAATTTTCACATATACTTTTTCATTCTTTGCTGACTTCTGATTTTGGCTACATAATACAGGGGAGGTGGATGGATTTTTGTCCTGACCTAGCACATATGATCTTCCAACTTTCTGCTACTAACGGTGACTTTAGCCATGAATCTTCCTTTGACAGTCATTTCCAGGGTAGAGGGAATAACAAAAAAATACACAACAAATCATATCACTCATGATACTGATAGGATTTAGGTTGAGATTTTTGATCTTGAGATCTCTGATTTCCTTTAAACTGCAAGATATCAGTTCCCACAATCTCCAGGTGCACGACAGACATCCCACTTGGGGAACTGAGCGTCCTGCAGTAACTCTCAGTAACCCCTGAAATATTGTGGATCTGATGTAAGAGACTGTTTTCTGAATCAGGAAAGAGCCTTGATTCTTCATCACTGTGGATTTGTGGACTCTGCCGGAAGAGGGTAACAGGCCAGCAATGGCACATCATGCCAGTGAGGCAGCAGAGGAGTTCAGAATGTGGATGTTGAACATCAGAGGCAGAACACTTTCATGGTGTCCTGTAGGCACCATGAGATGCTCAACATCCTGCTCCAAAAGGCAATGGCTACCATGACGGCAGCTTCTTCTAAACTCTGTTTTTTCTGGCTGACAGAAAAGGTAATACAAAATCCCCCTAAAGGCTACCATTTGAAAGTGTGGTTTATTTTTACATGGACTGGCCTCTTTTATTCCAAAAGCATTTTAGCCAGAATAGAAATTGTGCTTTAAGTTTATCACCAAAAAGATGAAACCTGACACATCTAAAATTCAAGTCTAGCCTTCCCAGCTTTTGTCTACATGTACCTCTGTCTGCTTGTAGGAGCCCAGAGGCCTGGATACATTAAATTCAAATGAATAAACAACAAGAATCTGATTTTTTGTTTGTTTTAGTTAATACAGTTTTTCAAATTTAGGTTTTGGTTGTTTTTTTCCCTTAGTTTGTCAACCTCAAAGCCACCAGGTTATACTTAGTGTCTGATCTAGCTAAAGCCTTTCTGTGTTCTGAGCAGATGACCAAGGCCAACTGTGTAAGGTAGTTTTGATACATTTCCTGTGTCTAGACAATTCATAAGCATTTCTCTATTAGCCACATTCTTCCTTAGAGCCATGCCTTCACAAGGGAAAAATCAAAGGAATAATTTTAATGTACTGAAAATTCAAGATAAATCCTAGGGTAGAACTCTTAACTAACCTCTACTAGAAAACATGTAACAAGCTTATGCTAGTATTTTTTAATGCATGAAGTATCACATACACTAAAAAACATTGACATTTCACCTGAGATGAAGAAACTCAACCATTTATAGCACCTACATCTGTCCTTTCCTAGAGCAGATCACTTTTGAGAGACAGACAGGTTTACTAACATTTCTGAGCATTTTCTTGGGATTAATAAAAGCTTTTCTGCAAATGAACATTAATAACTTTGATTTCATTACTTAAGAGATGGTTTTCCCTAGAGAGATGACTATCACACAATAATTATCTTCCTATACAATTTTCATAGTGACAAGGTACTTATATCTTTAGCAGAAGAAGAGGGTCTGGACAATGATGTTGCCACTCCCTATACATGTACCTTTATTTTGACCATGTCTAGCTTTCCCAGAATTTCTTTAACCAGGAAATAAAAATACATTTTTCTTTGTCAGGAGAGAAACATGCTGTCACAAGTTTTGGTTCTGCACTGCCTTGAATGGTATCCAACACACTACAAGATCAGGTGTCATTAGAGGAAGTCTCCTTTATATAACAAAGTTATCCCATCAGTTTAAAAGCCAATATTTTCCTCCTCTGAAATAATTCTTAATGCTTAATATTGTCCAACACTTTTTGTTTCAGATTATATATTAAGATATTCATGGTGGTGTGTGAACTTTGCAACCTGAAAGCCAGATGGATGACTCAGGCAGTATACTTACTTTCTTTTTGTTTCCATCCTCATCTCTACATTCTCTGACAGGATCTGAAAGAGAAACAGACATCTTTTAGCCATCTCATTCCCTTATCCAGCCTTTTAAGTGGTGTTCATCAAAATACAGATTGCTTACTTCAAAATGTGAATTAGACTGGAAAAAGGTTTTTTTGCGTGTTAGAATGTGAGAATCCCTACCTGAAGACTGCGGGCATTTATACAAAGTGTACAAAAGTAAGTCAAGGAACATGTAAACTTTGTTGCTGCTAGCATTACAGTATGCATTTGACTTCTGCAAAGGTCCCAAAATACCCTGTGAGGAACAGGAAGGCTGTTTTTCTACAGCACTCCTTGTCCTGACATACAGCTCTGCCCAGATGGTACTTAAAAGATCAAGCTCTGAGTCAGGGTCCAGTCTTACTTCTGAATCTTGTGATGAATTGAGAATATTTCCAGTAATTAGAACTTATACACCCAGGCACACACACATATATTAAATGCAGAAAGATAAATCGAGTGAGTAACTCCAAGGTAAGATTTGTCAGCAACTAGCTTAAGTATGAAAATAGCCGCAATAAAAATACTCAATTTCAGTTTCCTGATATTCAGGCACTACTGTGATGGACAGTTTTTTACATCATCAGTTAGATGGTCACAAGGTACCCATTGAATTGCAGCTTCTATGTTTATGTACTCTCATAACACACCTAAAGATACATGGAAAGTAATTTCATATAAGTACTACAGCATGACAATGTGATAAGCACGTCTAGGAAATTAAAACACTGACTAGCAAACTCTATAAAATACTATACTATGCTAGCATATACATACTATATGCTCTGTCTTTTCCAGGACAAGTAATGTATTTCGAAAGCGCTTAGGAAATCTTTTAAACCTTTTTAATAGCATTATTTTTGGTACACTTCCATCCATAAAAGTAAGACTCCCTCTGCACAAGAAATACAACTGTTTGAGTCTGGAGGGGAAAATTATACTTTACAGATTGTAAAAAACTTAAATAAAACAAAACAAGACAAAAATCCTGACCAAAAAAAAAGAAAAACCACAAAAAAAACCCACAAAACCCCTCCGAAAAACCAAACAAAAAGAGATCGTTTCCCACCCCATAGCAAAGGCTTTTCTATCAGCAAAAGGGAGAGCTATATTTTTCAGATTTAGGTGTCTAATATAAGATACCTATCATTCAAGTTTGAGCATATGTGTTGTGCTGTTGGAAAAATACAAAGCTTTCATCTCTAGTGCAGATAGCTTGTAGCACAAATTGCAATAAGAATGATTAATGGTTTCAAATTCCAGCTCTCCATCCTATATCTTGGATCAATGTAATTTACAGCAAGAAAATCACACACTTTCCAGTGTGAGGAGAGGAAATGCACCTTTAAAAGCTTATTTTAAGAGAAAAGAAAGAAAATGGCAGCTGTTTAAATCTAGAAAATGGCAGCTGTTTGATGCTCTGGAGAGATTTTAAAATGCCAGAAGTGATCCCAGTGGAGACTGATCGGATATCTCTAAGCCGGACTGTGCTCACACTGCAACTTCCTCATTCTTAGTGGTACTTGGCTCTGCAAAAAAGTCCACTTATTTTAATGGAGACATAACTAAGCCCTAGTAATGCTGGTAGAAACCTGTGCAATGACTAATGTGACGAGACAGTGGTTTACAGAGAGAACACGTAGATGCTATTGTAATAAAACAACAACAATATTAGTAATAAATATCTATATATGTATAGACCAAGGAGGCAAAAGTAGGAAAAAACTGGCCAGAGTTGAAGCAAGTTTCCTTAGATGGGTGGCATTGTTATCTGAACGTTTTTTTTAAATATTTTTTTTAAATTTTCCAGTATTTATTTTCCTGGAAAAGTTCTTTTTCGTTCTTTTTTTCCCTTACACTTCGACTGAATTCTTTGTAGACATACATATAACAATAATTAGGTCTGTGCAGAAAAATATGTAAACTGAAATCTTCACTCATAACTAACTTGTAGCATTTCTGAAGCGTGCCCCTATTCATTCATGACAGCTCGAGCTCTCCTGGTGTCCTTCAATTAATGACGATCCCTGATTATTAATAATATGATAGCTTGAAAATTCAGGCCTAAGCAGTTTTTAAAATCTTGCTGAAAGTTGGTAGATTAGAATATCAGTTGGCTACATGCTGAAAGGGCTAAGATTTTGGGTTACATCTAATTGATGGTAGTGGTCTAGGTTAGCATTGGTGGTGAATGTCAGCTAAACACTACGAAAGGATCATTGGACTAACTTCTCAAATAAAGAAAAATCATTCTGTTTTGGCATTTCAATTTTTCAGTTTTACTTCAGTTATGAGGCTACCACTATACTGGACTTACCCATGCACACTTTTTTGATAAATTCACTATTTAACGTGATCATAGTAGATAAGTCTTCAAAATTCTGAAGCTTCATGATTCTGTTAACAGCTGATGGCCCAGTCAAAGTCCTTAGTTGCTCTTCATCATATCTGTTCCCAACTCCAATTGCAAACAGGGATACCCCTAGGAAAAGAGAAGAAATGGTTTTAAACGGGCAGTGCACAGGAGAAGGTGGTCTTTGCTGTTGTGTTGTTTTTTTTTTTTTCCATTTGCTTCTTGAAAAAACACAAAACAAAAAAGAAAGAAAGAAAAAGAACTGGGAGAAGTTTTTTTTGAAGAGTTAATCTTCATGTACTGCTTGCATCACTCCCTCCACATAGGCTAATGCCAATTAAGGGCAGGAATGGTGATGCTGTAATCACAGTGTTAGCTAAGATGAGCTCTCTAGTCTCAAGAATAATAAGATCATGCATGGTCAACAAAACACAGCTGCAGACTTTATGACAACATTTTCACTTTTTTTCAAATTAAAAGCATCTTGGTATGTTGTTTTGATTCTTCAGTTACATGGCAATTAGATTATTTCCAAACCACTTAATTAAAAAATAATAGTTGATAGTTGTTATGTTATATGTTATATGCCTTAATCAATAGTTCCCAGAGCAATGTACAAAGGAAGTCAATGTACCTCAGCTGAACACCTGAGGAAGCTGAGAAACAGAGACCACAGCCAAGAAACTTGAAAAAACATTTAAAAAACCATCAGCACACATTGATAATAAAAGCATGTTCCTGTATAGGTCTGTGCAGAACCTGATCAAATTCTCTCTCTATTTATTATTATTACAGTGAACCTTTCAAGACTCACTGTACTGCAACAGTATTGTACTTATTAGGTCACATCTGTCATCCCTGTCTATCCACAAGACCTTGGAAAATGAAATGCCACTAATTCGTGAAGCCTATGGAAATTCAAAGGCATCTTCATCAGGCACATTTTGTTCAAGCCTGTTACTTACCACAATATTACACACAGTCACTCCTGAACTTATATGAACATACCAGTGTCTTAATTTTTCATCCTTTGTTCTAGTGCATTATTTTAAAACCAACTGCTCTGCTTAAAAATAGCAACAGTGAAAGGAGATTTACTGTTCATTCTTGCAGAAAGTGCAGCAGCCTCCACAGTGTCTTCTGATCTCCCCGACACGATGACTATCGCAACTTTTGATGCACTGGGTCTACCTCCATGGGATTCAGACATTGTATTTTGAACTACAAAATCAATGGCTTTTCCTAAGAGGAAATGAAGAGATAAATGAGAGATATGATAAAAAACTCATAGGAGGCTATAAAACTAAATCTTTGTATTAGTAGGTTATGCAGTACTGGAAAATACTTATTCTTAAAAGACTTTTGATGTCAGCTTTATTGTTGCTACATGAAAGATCTCAGCTATTAAGACCCTACTAACAATATTAATACATCCCATCACAGAAGGACCATCCTTAGCTCCCCAGCCTCTGAAATAATGGGAATTTTACTACCTTTCCTCGTCCACGAGGATAAAGTTATGCTCCCCACTTTAGTAATTACCTTTTCCAGAAATACTCCTATCGCATTACACAAAAGGAAAAAAGGTATTGTAGAAGAGTATGTACTTATTTCCAAATTGCAGAACAACAGTGACATCCAGTGGCTATCACTTCACACCATCCTGAACTGCACACACAAGCTGCTCAGCCCCCAGAGAAGATCTAGTGCTTGCCTAATTTGGTCAACTTTTTCTATGGGTGAGAAAAGTGTATCTTGCCTCCCTACTACCAGCAACCTCTCTAAAACGCAGACTCAGACTATGTCATAATATAACAGAGTGATCCATATTAAAACCAAACCAAACCAAAACAACAAAAACCCCAAACAAAACGACAAACAACTCCTGCCAAACCCCAACAAAACACACAAAGAAATTGTACCTTAGCTACCAAATCACAAACTGGGGTAAATGAGTAGCTGCTGCCCTTTCATTTAACATTTACGAATTTTTGTTCAGGCAAATCTTTGTTCAAAATCGCAACCCCAGCAAAAGAGCACTTCGCTAGTACTTGTACTTAGATACATATTTGCACAAATATTTATATTGGGAATCATGGTAGGCAGCCTTTTTAAAAGGTCCTTTAGGCTTGGAGTTATCAGGCCAGGAAGTAGAAACAATACCATGTGACTGATGTGACATTCAGGGCAAACAGTGAACAGTGAATAATGCCTGAAAGACTAGTTCCTCTAAGTAACCTGCAATTATTGCGTGGAGCAGAAATATGTTTGCCTGAGGAACTCACTGAACAATTTTAAATAACAAACACATTTGTAAAAAAATGGAAGTCAGATCATAGATAATTCCCCTGCACACCCCCAGAACACCTTAGCACACCTGAACACTTTGTACTTCATGTCTTCTTTCAACATATGACCCACCCCTTTTCACTGGGAGAAGCAAAGATCCTTTCCCAAGCTGCTGCAGGCATGGACAGCCTCTAGGAAGCTCAGTCAGCACAGTGACTATTGGTAACATGGCAACAGCAATTGGATATTCTACAAGGCTTTATTTAGGGTTTCAGGAAGAATTTAACCCTTGGAAAAATCTAGCCTAGAATGGGTATCTGGAAAAAGCCCAAATGTTTCCATTGCCACAGTACTGGTTTGAAAGTCATGTTCCATTCTTAAATACAGTTGCTTTCCTCACCCTTTCCCGTTGACTCATAGACCTTACAGTCCCTGACAGCCTCATATCTCCTTCCCACCTGTGGTGGTTTAAACCC
>VYZX01034845.1:0-21067 GCA_013401335.1 Brachypteracias leptosomus
GAGCCCTAAACGGAGACAGCAAGGTAAAGCGATTTCCTTTACCCTCTGAACGTATGCTGTTATTCTACCTGACATGCTAAAATAGCTGGTCTTGCACTGTTTACTCTTGAATATCCACTTGTCAGCCACATACAGTTTGTCTCAACTGTTGTGTGGTATCTTCACATATTCCCCCAGGAAATGGGAAATTTAAGAAAAGAAGTAACAAAAATGAAACCTAAACTGCCTGCCTATCTCACTTTATTTTAACAATTTAATGTGAATATAAGCCTTGTTATTTCTGTAAAGATCCTGAGCTCTTGTCTAATTTTATTTTTCATTATATTTTATTGTAATATCAAACAAGAAAAACTTTCAAAAAGAAGCTAAGATAAACAGTATATTAAGAAAGCTGATGTCTCAAATAAAAACCAGCTTTTACTGCAAAATTAATAATTAAATAGAAGCAATGCAAATACAACTTTTTTTGAAACAAGATAAATATGAAATGAAACAAAACTGTATTAAGATAAAGTTATTTTAAAAACATTATTTTGAACAAATTAAAACAAAGTTGCAGAGGTTTTAAATGCAATCACTTCACATTCTACTTTGAAAGGGTTTCTTAAATCAACATTAAACGTTCCAATTTTCTAAAAATGTTTAGATTTTATCATCCAAAATACATTTTTAAATACCTCTCATAAATGATAGTTCAAAACTTCTACTTTTTATTACAAAATGGAATGAAAAAATTACTCTAAAATTCAATTTCAAAAATTCAATTAAAATTGAAGAAAAATTCTGAATTTGAACTAACTTATATAGTATATAAATTTTTGTGGTCTTTTCGGTAACATTTTGGCTGTACAATTTAATTCACTGGTTTATTTGATCACTTTTATACTCTCTTGTTTTTATTTCTAGTTGTTTATTTTATTTCAGCTTCTTTCAGTACAGTATTTTCTGGGTCTTCAACACATTTCAAATCTCCCTGACCATGTTCTGATTTATGACAATCCTTCTTCCCTTCCTGTCCAATGGCATCACAATACTAAAAATTAAGGCTCTTAACATGACAAATTTAAGTTCCATATCAGAGAATAAAAGTGACAGTGGCCCATAGGCACCATGTTACCTGTGTCTGGGAGATGTAAACTGACAGATAAAGGATGCTGCAAACAAAACTGTGATGCTTATGGGCACCAAGTTCCTGAACAGTTAGATGAAGCATGTGTGGGTTGCCTGGTAGCAGGTAAGTGTTGCTGGAAAAGTGCCTGAGCCTTTTTGTGGATGTCCCTGCCTATGTCATCCTTCCCTTCCTTCCTCAGGTTCTTCCTACTCTTATGGTTGAGACTTTCTGGCCCACTGCTCCCCAGGCTCATTTTTCTCTTTTTATCTTCCACCCTTATCTATTGCAGCCTACCTAAGGCTGTGTAAAGCACCCAGCATGACTTCTGAAATTCCTCTGCTTAGAGAGCACCTCTTTCATCTTTGCTCTTAGCCTTTGAAACTCTCATTTTGCTAATTTCCACTCCTAGCACCTCAGCTGGTCTTGATGCAGCTTTTCCACCTGTTAACACGTGTTATCATTCACCAAGCTATGGAATTTCACCTCATTTGTGATGTTACTTTACCTATATGCCAGGATTGTAGCTGACTTGAGTGTATACTATTTTCTGATCTCCTTTGCTACTTTTTATTCTTATCCACATAATAATAATAATAATGTAACAAATTTTGCAGATGTATTGGAAAACACATAAGCAAATAAGCAATATCCACTCTATCTCAAATAAAGGCTCCTCAACAGATACAAGAATAAATTATGCCCTTGTGAAAACACATAAAGAAGCCATATTTAATATTGTATTTTGCAATGATGGGTCTTCTAAAATATTTACAAAAACAGGTTTAAAATTAACCCAACAGCCCTCAATTACAGTATAGCAAGTACAGCACTTGTAAAAATATTACCAGAAAGTGGAAGGTTGTACAGATGCATAAAACAGAGCTCAAAGCCAGTATTTTTCGTATGTGCAGTATAAAAAGTACCATATCTAATGATTCAATCCTCTGCTGTGCGGAGTGCCTCCTGAAGAGTGCCAAGTGCCTTCAACTCTTGAGTCTTTCTGTCTCTCTCCAGAAGCATTGGAAAATTGAGCTATAAAGCAGTAAGGTACTTCTTTATAAAATAATGCTTTCCATCTGACTTGAAGAGAAATCTTTTAAAGAAGGAATGAAAGCTACTGCTGAGACATTCTTGACAGAAAAGCAAGTTGATTCAAGTGGCCAGTTCTTATGTTTTTGTGATAACAATTCATCAAATCTTGGTAATCAAAAATGATGGAAAAAGAAATAAAAGGGAAAAATATATGGTAGCTAAATGGAGCTTTTAACCAACCCCAGACTTTGTGAAGTTTGACAAGGTGTGAAAGTTTCATATTTTATAGCTCTTAAAAAAAACTTCTTTATATCCTGAAAACCATTGTTTCCATAATGTTGATTTTGCAGAGGACCATTTCATTTCTTGGTTTTCAGATGACATTTTATGGTGATCTATCACTCCCATCTCTCATCTTTTATGTCACGTTACGTTACTTTCCAAAATTCATAATAGAAATAGTTGAACAGGATATAACAGAGAGAACCTAAAAACTTTCAGGTATGCAAGAGACTGTTCTCTCTGGCATGGTGCAGGCACTTGCTACCCGGCTTCTGGAAGCCCCTACACTGACATGCCATGATTAAAACTTCAAAGCACTGGAAATAAAGACCGGTTTTAAGAGGAAAACTGTATTAACATCCACCACAACACAAATTCAGTGTGTAGAAGATAGGAACTGAGGAGAAAGGGGGATTAACAGCCAGGACAAAATTTTGTTGAGTATGACACCTCATTTGCAAGCAATCTTGTTTCCCTAAGCCTCTTCTGGCCATCGGGCTATATTCTGTATTAAACTTCAGCCATCTGTCCAGACTCAGCTTTCTTGTATGTATCATTTCTAAATGGACAACATAAGGTACTTTTTTAGTCTTAGCAGGAGCCTGAAAATCCTGAGAAACTTGTGATGTGATGAGCAGAAATCTTGAGCTAACAAAAATTTCTATGTGAAAAAGGTGGCTTATTTTTTAACAAATCTTTATATAAAATATATATAGTTTTGGATAAGGAGAAGAGTATGATGCCGAATGCTTTTCATTCTCACAGAGGGGAAGGCACAAGGGGATCCCTTAGTACTTTACACAAGATTTCACACTATAGTTCCATATTTGGGGAATAAAAATGTTCACATTTTATCTTTTTCCTGAATGAAATATAGGTCTGTTTTTTCATACCAGAGGAAATGAGGGCATTATTTTAAATGGAAGCTCCCTACTCACATACCCAATGTGCAACTAAGTTCTTATAAAGTACACGTATTGGACATATAGTACTTTAAGCCTCTCAATCTTTATTTAACAAGCAATAGAATCTAAATAGTAGGTCACTTAAGAGTCACAGGAACAACACATAAAAAAAGACTTTTAATATATTATTAGCTAAGATAATTTAACCTTTCAAATATCAGAAAATATACCACCCACAGCTGCTTACTCCAGCAGTGCTCTGGGAACATTTAGCATGATAAATTATATCACATCCTTTATTAGGGTTGAAAATAGCAAAACCATTATCATATAATAACAAGTTAGCTTCGAAGATAAATCATTCCTAATGATTTTCCAATATATGTCACTTCTATGTTTCTAATAGAGAAAAATAACACACTAACACATGTGTTAGATTTTTGTTTTGCCTTTGTAATTAGTATGATAAAGTAGTATGTAATATACTATGATTATCTAAGGACTTATAGATCAAAAAGTATTCTAGAGGTAATAGTTGAGTAATTTATAATCCAGGGTGTTTGCAGGCCTTCTGTCCAAAAGAGAGAATATAAACTAGACATAGTAGATAATACTAAAGATCATGATTTGAGAGTTTTCTTTCTCATTTAGCCAAAGACAGATCTTATGTGTTTCTCTTCACTCAAACAGTACTTTGGAGTATAAAACCAGAAATGTTAATGAGGGACTTGAAAGTAATACAGCGAAGACATTAAAGGGTGAAGTAATCATCACAAGCCAAAATATGCTCAGAGGAATTCCATATTTTATTGGTAGCTGTGTTGCCTCTGTAAAAGGAATAGCTGGGATTGTTCAGCCTAGGATGATGGTGATGGAAAGAAGGTATGAGAGAGATCAGTAAAATCACTGTCCCTTTCATTTCTGGCCCAGGAGCTTTCTGAGCCACACATCACAGAAGGCTCAGAGAAAATTCCAGTGAGAAAAATCACTCTTTGCCATCTAATCTTCTCTGAGCTTTTGCTGCTGACCACTGTCAGCTATCAGAAGCTCGGGTTGACCATCTGACCCATATCTGCACTCTTATACAGATGCTTATTTAAAGACGTACAAGCATCAGTATATTGTGTATTAAAAATCACAGCATGAGTATAACCTCTAAGTTATGAATTTCAGCTGTGGAGGAATAACATGGGAAGAGATGCAATGTATCATATAACTATAACCCTGCATCTGTAATGAATTCTCAATTTTTTTTTACTCTTATCCTCAGAACTCTCTTAACATTTTACATATAAACCCCTTTATGGCTAATACTTCCATGGATTTAAAAATGTCTAGTTTTTCTTTGATTAATCTCAGAAGAATAAATATATAATATTATTTACTACAAATTCTTCATTAATTATGTCCTATTCATACCTATCTTCCTCACGACGACCGGATGAAATAAAGTATTGGGTATATCGTAAAGAGAGTCCATCCCAAATTAATCTACTCATATCCAGCAAGAACTAACAGGTGTAAAGTTATTACTGGTTGCACACAGCTTTGTGTGAAATTAACTAACAAGACTGGTATTTCTCATAATGACTAGAGATGTTCCTGGATTGCTTGCTTATCACATCTGCCAGGATAAGGGTTGACTAAGTAAGAGCAAAAAGGTAAAAAATTCAGTGCAGCTTTTCTTATAAGTTCAGTCATAGGTACATATAATATACATATATATCGCCTTATGTAGGTAACAAATACAAGAAATCATCACTGATCATCATTGGTGAAGCTTCCCTCCCTATATGAAACAATAACTTTTTTTTTTGTTTTTCCTGACATCTTTTCTTCTTAATTTTCCGAAGCAAGATAATTCCTGGGATCGTGAAACACTCAGGGAAAATATATATGCACAACTGGTATTACAGTACTATTATCTGACTTCCTTCTTTCCTGAATGTGTTTAATTTTTATTTTTTTTAATTAATTAATGAACTGCCAGAATGTAGATTATGTAGATAAATCCCTTTCTTATGCCAAAATCTGTTTTGAAAAGAGACAATAAAAGTGGAATGTTGTCTTATGTCTGACAATACTATAACATCTGAAAGATTGTTTTGCAAATGGAGTTAAAATATAAGAGTAATTTGTTTCCGCTGCAGGCAGGCATACTTCTTATTCAGAGCTTTACAATCCCTGGTAAGTGGGTGCTATACAAAAAGAAGAAAATAGAAGCAATCACAGAAAGGTTAGTTTGAGATATATGCTGTTAGTTTGAAATGTATGCAGTTTTCTTTTTCAATCATCTGTGTTTAAACTCAAACTCCATGAAGTGCTTCAGCCTTTAAATCAGCATGACTTGTGGGGCAGTAAGGGTGAAATAAATATGAAAATAATATGCTCCTAGAAATGACTGCACAGTATAATAGATTTCAACATTAAAAGTTTGTCACAATATTCAGACAAAATTTTCTTATCCTTAGTTTCATCCTGTTACTCCTATTAAGAGTTCAACTTCTATAACTACTGATTATATTGCCAGTAATAAAATTATTAATCTCTGTAAAAATGTATTCCCAATATTTGTCTTCAGGAAACAACAGTGTATGGTAAATATTGTTTTAGGATGATGATTATTAGTCATTTTGTAGCTCATTATTAGTCATTAGTTTGTGACTATGAAAACCGGCCTCATTTTCTAAACAAAAATTTTGTATTTCTTTTTAAGAAGTTCGTCTTCATTTGCATCAGTCACCTTTGACAGCATTTTATAATGAATTGTATTTTCAGTAGAGAAAGAAAAAGGGTGAAAACATTAGAAAGAAATAATTGAATGAGTCTATGCTGTTAATAAATTATTAATCAGAAGCTGATGAAGTGGCTTTCTGATATAAATCTCCACAATGGTGCTTTCGTTGAGTAAAGAGCAACTTTGCCTTTTATTACTTTCAGTCTATAAATCTAGTGATGTTGTCTCTACAGTTAGCATAAATCTTCTCTAATGAAGATGGCGAAGTGTCAGGTAATAAGCTTATTTTGCTTCAACAGTTACCTACTAGTCATCTTCCTCCTTAGCTATTGCTAGTATTCATGGTGGTGCAAGACATCAACACTGAGGGGAATTAAGTTGAATGTCCTTCATCTGGTCAAGACATTTTCCATCAGCTCAGATTAAGACTCACTTGTGAAGCTGGGAAAACAGAGGTGCAGCTTTTTGGGACAGCTGAAACCTAGAGCAAAATTTTCATGCCCATCTCCACCCTCTGACAACATTTTGGGATATAGGTTTACCCCATTCCTAACTTTGAATTTGAAGCAAAGATTCTAGTTGCTGTTTCCAGTATTATCTTCTCATTGCCAATATGCCTTTGACTAATGCAGGCATGCTGTATTTTGATGTTTTTTTCTTTAGAACAAAGCAAATATCATTTGCTTTTTGTGAGACCGAATGACTACTCTAAATGTATGAGTCCTACCAGCTTGGAAATATGTTCACATTTCACTGAAATAAAGCATTACCTACTGAGTCACTTCAAAAGCAAAATATAACTGCAACCTCTACTTCCAAAGCTTATCCCATTTCCTACATGGTTATATTATACTATGTCATAGTTGATTATTTATTAGTTAATGTCTTCAAAACCCATGAATATGAAGAAAGATCTCTAGCTATTACTGTAACAGTGTTATCATTGCAGGACTTTTTTTGCTGGCAAAGGTACAGCATTCTGTAATGCCACTGAATAAATTCTGCTATATAATAGTAGGAGGTGTCTTATGTTAATTATCTATGCAAGTTGGCATTTTGCTCCATTGCCTCATAGCTGATCGTTAAATATTGTGAGATTTAATATATTTGATTGCACAACACTTACACACTGGAGAAATTCTTCTTTGTGCTTTTTATAGAACACCTTAAGATGGAAGCATTTTGTAGAAAATATAAGTACTAGATCATAAAGTTAAGTACTATAACTTCAGGCATTTAAATTCCTAACTGTATCCCAAAACCTCATGCTAAAGCTTAAGGTAACTAAAGTCCATTGGGATGTAAATTCCCCAAATTAAGTTTCCTTAGGTGCCTAGAGGCCTTCTGATTACGTCTAAAACTGTTTCGGATCTGTCTGCCTTGAGTACTTTGGCAAGACAAGAATGCTAAGCACATACCTACAGAGCTTAAGCAAAACATTCACCAAGAACATTTTGCAGGTTAAGTTACATAGAAAGCAAAATTAAACAACTGATGATAATGCCTGGATAGTCTTTCAGCTAATAAGTAGACAGTATTTTCAGTATACAGAAGTTCTTGTTCTTTTCCGTTTTCCACTTATGAAGCCTTAGACTTGATTTTTATTTGAGAAACCTCAAATACTAAGTACTTGTAGCTGCTAGTAACTGCTAACTTGAGTGCTCCCATTTTTCTTTTTCTGTTGAAGCTATTCCACTTACACAGAGTAAGCAAATATTGACTTAGCCAAAGATCATGAAAAACTGATTATATAACTGGCTAGTTCACAGGCAAAGGTGAAGGGAATCATAACTTCCCCTTTTTAAACCTTGATTCTTTCCTCGAGGATCAGTGTTCTGAACAATTAAATCAATGTCTTTGGAAGATACGTATTTTCTTATGCAGACTGAAACAATATCAGTAATACAGACTGAGGGTCTCTCAGCTCATCCTCCTGATGAAAGATATCTTTTGGGAGATATGGCTTCCAATCTGCCTAGAGGATTGAGACATTTAATACAGAACTTCCTGGTCTGAAAGGAATAGCATCAGGTTACAAATTACAAATTTTTGTTTAGGCCTAGAGTCTTGAAGGTAGACTGCTACTTAAACTGTAGGGAAGTGAAAGATTTATTCCCCTGCCCTTGGCATCGTAAATGATCCTTTAGCCAATATGCTCAATTTTGTGAACTTAATGCAGGGCTATGAATCCTCTTTTCCTTCTCTTTGTAACTAATAATTTAAAAGTAAAATTTTATTTTTAGACTTAATCATAAAATATTTATCCAAGTTCATAGAGTCATTAAAAGATCAGGTCCGCTCTGATTACTCTTAGGTTACTGTCCTTATGTCAAGGACATGCCTTGTCTGAGAAAGAGGATGGAAGTCACATAGATACGATGGTCTAGACAGAAAACTTCTGGAAATGTAAGGAAAAAGTCTTGAGTTCATGAACCATTATTATTTGATTTTGAATAATACAAAGCAGTTTTACTCTAATGTAGCATGCATTAATATATTTTCAGCAGTGTGAAACTGAAATCCACTTAAAGTTATCTTTATGAGTACAGAATAAGTAGGATAGGAAAAAGAGAGAATGTAGTACCAATGCTTTCTCAAACAGTGTACTACTCAATTTATAGTATGAGTTCTTACATTTCATAGAATCATAGAATGGCTTGGGTTGGAAGTAAAGGTCATCTAGTCCAATCACACACCACCCCTAGCAGTAAGCAGGGACATCTTTAAATAAATCAGGTTGTTTAGAGTCTCATCCAATCTGACCTTGAATGTTTCCAGAGATGGGCTATCTATGTCTCTCTGGGCAACCTACGCCAGTGTTTCACCACTCCCATTGTAAGAAATGTCTTCCTTATATGTAGTGTAAATCTACCCTCTTTTACTCTAAAACCATTACCCCTTGACCTGTTGCAACAGGCCCTGCTAAAAAGACTGTCCCCATCTTTCTCAGAGGACCTTCTTAAGTACTAAAAGGCTGCAACAAGGTCTCCCTGGAGCTTTCTCTGTCACAGATTGAGCAACCTCAACTTTCTCAGCCTTTCCTCATAGGAGAGGTGTTCCAGCCCTCTGATCATTTTTGTGGCCCTTCTCTGGACCATCTCCAACAGGTTCATGTCCTTCTTGTGCTGACAGCTACAGAGCCAGACACAGTACTCCAGATGTGGTCTCACCTGAACAGAGTAGAGCAGCTAAATCACCTCCCTTATGCTGCTGGCCACAACTGTTTTGATGCAACCCAGGATTGCAGTCAGCCTTCTGAGCTGCAAGTGCACACTGCCAGCTCATGTCCAGCATTTCATCCCCAAGTTCTTCTTCACAGAGCTGCTCTCAATCACATCATCCCCCAGCCTGTATTGATACCAAGGATTGCTGTGACTTAGGTGTAGGAACTTGCACTTGTCGTTATTTAGGAAGGAAACTACCGAGTTTTGTAATTAAAGTGTTAAGAAACCTCTTTTATTTCTTACATATCTTTAAGTGATTTGACAAGATGATAAGCTGTTTCCTTTGGGCAGCCAGGCATAATGTAAGGCATCTTTTTATTTTATATTTTATTTTATTATTTTATATTTTTATTTCATATAAAAATTAATTTCCTTCAGTCTAAAAGTTGCCTCTTTAGGTTGCCTGGGACAAATCCACTGAAGAAGTCTGCTCATTAGTGTGAAGAGTCAGGGATTTAAACCAAAGGTTTTTAAGTTATGTTTCCTTGCTTTCCTTAAATCAAAATTATCGTGACAACATTGGACTAAATACACCTATTATTGTAAAATAACCATTCCTAGGATGTCTAGTCTGAGATTGAATATTATATTTAATCATTAGGTACATCACTTTTATCAGAAAACTTAATGATCATGATGTTTTAGAAATTGATATGTAGATTTATTGCAAATTGTAAGCTGGGGATGGAAAACAAAGCAAGGAACAGCTATTTTTAAAGTATTCTTGTCCCTTACCTTTACTTCACCCCACACATTCCATCTACAAGCCCATTTTTTCCCAAACTGCAAGCACACCGCACAGCATACAGTTCATATGTCAGCAATGAACTTTTTGGAAGTACAAAATTCTTGGATAGCCCAAACAGGACTTTTAAAGTGTTTTATCTGTATTCCTTCATACCATGTTATTTTTTAAACCAGTTATCAAAATGTCAGGTTTTTAAACAAACAATGACTTTGATAGGATTTGTATCTAAATAATATAGAATCCTCCTATATCAAAGAAATGTTCTGGAGGCTAAAGATAGTTTTCATTTTGTCTGAGCTTGCCCATTTGCTTTAATTTTGGATTTAAACACATTAATGCAAAGTACATTGGAGCTTCTGTACTTCAAGATTAGGCTGACACTAAAATTAGTGAAAGTCTCCTTTGAGACAAAGGTAAACACTAATCAAAAATGTTTTGAAATAGTCTTAATGGTGCTTATTTTTAAGATTGACTATTTCACGGTTCAAGTGACAAAGGAGTAAGAGGATGGCATAGGTAAAATTCAAAGAAACACATAAATGGGAGTAAGACCATCAGTAAAATGGAAGCACGATGAAGATCAGGACCCATAAATGTTATTGAATCTATGACTTCAACAAATCAATGTTATTTTAAATACAAAGAATATAGCTCAAAGAAGAAGGTACATTATGCTTAGATCTTGTCATCTCTCCCTATACAGTTTTCTATTGTGTATTACCATTCTTCTTTTGATCAGCTTCTGGACCTCGGAGTCTGCACTGAAATTATGTACTGGTGTAAGAGATGAGATATTGGATGAAAGCAAGTATCTGGAGAAAATGAAATATGATATCTGTACCAATTGTATTCAGAATCAGTTTGACTACCTTACTTCAGCTAAGGTTTTTTCCTTACTTGTTGCTTGAATGTTATTTAATTCCTTTTAGCTAGTGTTAAATTGTTTTAGAAAAGGAACAAGAAAAGAAATGTTGCCAAATATTGTCATGATATAGTTCTCTCAAGATTCAGAATTGTTGTTCTATTGGTATTTTGAAATATAATGATGGCCCAGATTAGCATATACTCCTCCCAAAGAAGTCATTCAGATCAACAGAAGTATTTGGTTTAAAATTTTCACTAATGATATATTAAATAAAGAGAAGAATAGTTGTTTTGAAGAGAAAAAAGTTGAACATAATTTGTTCCTCAGTAGAATTTCTACTGAGTTGTCTTATTCCTATGTAATGTTTCGATTTTTATGAACTTGTTCCAGATATTTGGCCTGAAATATTTATTGTAAGTCTTCAAAGATTTAGTGTCTTTTTCAACCCTCAATTCCTCAAATATTGTAATCAGATGCAAAATTGAGCTATGGAAGACAGAAATTTCAAATTCTTACTGTCACAAAATAAATTTTACTAGTGCGATCAAATTTCACACTGAATGCCAAAAATCCAGAAGACAAATACAACATTAATGATCTGGATCTTTTGAGGCCTCATCTGTTTTTCAGTAGTCACATTTTTGTTGGTTGGTTTTTTATAAGGTCAGAAATAAGGCACAAAAAAACTGTTCCCAAGCAGTAGCAAGGTATACTAAGCAGGTGCTCCATCTACAAGCAGGGAGACTCTCTCACAGCAATCTTGGTAGGAAGATAAACAGAGATTTAGCTAGGAGAAAGGAGAAAAATACATCTCTTGTTGAGTTCATTGAGTGAGGTGTGGTGTCTGAAGGGTGTCCTTGTTAATCTAATCTGCAGAGCCCTCACCTTGGAAAGCTGCACGAAGAAAGGTAAGCTCTGAAAATGTTTAAGGTTATTTAAGTTTGTACCTGTCTGAGGTAAAGAAGCAGAAAGTTTGTGAGTCACTGCAGGAGGTGCAGCATGGGACATTGTAGCTTACAACCAGGGTGAATTTCTTATACAAGAATCCTTAAAGCTGCCTTGAACTTGAATTGAGCTTTCTTTTAGAGTTTTATATGTTAATTTTGAAAATAATTCAGTCTGAAAAGAAATAAATATTCAATATCATAGGACTACTACTTTCAAGGCAAGTTATTGGCCATGAAACTGAATCTGATTGGTTACTACCTAAACTGGTCATTTTCCCAGATGTATCAGATAAACGTAACTATTACACTTTAAAAACACTAAATTATTTTCTTCCCTTTACATTGCTGTTTACATCCGTATTATCTATAACAACAACTTAAAACCTGCAGTTACATTATTTTTTCTTTTATGTATAAAGAAATTGTAAGCAGCAAAAACCATCTGCATTTTAAGAAGCATTTTAAAGCACTTTACAGAATGACAGTGTGAGATACTTAAAGCATCAGCTGAATCTGTAGGGGGTAAATTGTCCTTGAAAGACACAAAGGCAGCTTAAAGCGGAATTTATAATCTCTCTCCTGGGTTTGACAATATTAATTTGTCTCAACTCTTTTAGAAGTGCCCTGGCCACAGTGATACTTTCCTAGGTGCATTTTAATAAGGTGATACTGTCTTATTAAATGAGATGGCATTCAGCAGAGAACAAGACAACAACTCAAAAGCAATTGTCATGGAATACAAGCTGACCTGATATTAATAAATAACAGTTGCATGTATTTTATAAGATCAGAATAATTATCCTGTAAAGAAACCACAACACATAGAGTGTAGAGGCAATGCCATCTTTCAAACTGTTATATAGAACTGTATAGCATTGTTTTCTCAGCTAGGTTAGTGTTTTTCCACTATCTATAAACTTCTTAGAGGTCATGTCAGTCATCGAATTTCCAGTGTTGTCGATGTTATGGTGTCATTCTTAGCTGTAGATAAGTATTACCAGACTGGCTGTTGTCATATTCTTAGAAGCAATAATTTTATGAAACATTGCCATTGTTTTCAAAAGGCACATGTCACTTAAGCAGATTTTTGCAGCAAGCAGATTTAATTCTTTCTTTGGGATGCTGGAGGAGCAGAAAGAAGATCAAGAAACTGCAGTTTATTATCTCTCCACATGATATGAGAAACAAAAGCAACCAATAGCTACACTTTACATCAAAGTGAAAGGAGGGCTGAGTAATTTGGTGAAAGCTGTCTTTGCCCAGCAGTAAGGAGAGTAGCTGCTACATAATGAGAAGAAGATTATTTTGTTTTGTTGGCTGACATAATGCCAGTGTGCAACACTTCATTTATTAAGGCTTTCTCAAGGCCTTTTCCATAGGGCCATTTCGATCCTACGATAACTGATGACACTTGATTCCAAAGAAAATCATTCATTAGAAAATATCCAAGCTGTTCGGTACATAAATAATCCACATACCCAACAGTGCTTTCATTGGACTCAAGGCCGGTATCATTCTGAGGGGAGATTTTTGTATTTATTATGCCACTTTTCTCTAGCAAATTACCAAGTTCAGTGGCAGTTATTTTGACTTAGAGTGTGGTACTGCAAAGAAGAAGATAATTACTCCCAGCTGGATGAAAGAAGTTTTAGAACAGTATTTGAGACAGCAATTATTTTAAATATGTTAAACTACTAAGGTAATTCAATTATATTGACAGTGGCATTGAATGCACGCTCAGCAAGTTTGCAGATGATACCAAGCTGGGGGGAGAAGTTGATATGCCAGAGGGACGGGATGCCATCCAGAGGGACCTGGATAGGCTGGAGAGGTGGGGCCAGATGAACCTTATGAGGTTCAACAAGGCCAAGTGCAGGGTCCTGCACCTGGGCCAGGGTAACTGGCATTATCAGTATAGGCTGGAAGAGGATATACTGGAGAGCAGTCCTGTGGAAAGGGACTTGGGGGTGCTGGTGGATGAGAAACTGGACATGAACTGCCAATGTGCAATTGCAGCCCAGAAGGTCAATCACATCCTGGGCTGCAGCAAAAGATGTGTGGCCAGCAGATCAAGAGAGGTGATTCTGCCCCTCTACTCTGCCCTGCTGAGACCTCACCTGGAGTACTGCGTCCAGTTCTGGAGCCCCCAGCACAAGAAGGATGTGGACATATTGGAGCGTGTCCAGAGGAGGGCCACCAAAATGATCAGGGGAATGGAACACCTCTCATATGAGAGAGTTGGGGCTATTCAGCCTAGAGAAGTCTCTGGGGGAACCTTATGGTGACCTTCCAGTACCTGAAGGGGGCCTACATAAAGGAAGGACAAGTGTTTGTAATGATAGGACCACGAGTAATGGTTTTAAGCTAGGAAAGGATAGATTTAGAATAGATATTAGAAAAAATTTCTTTAATATGAGGGTGATAGATCGCTGGAACAAGTCGCCCAGAGAGGTGGTGGAGGTCCCATCCATGGAGTCATTCAAGGTCAGGCCTGATGGAGCTCTGAGCAGCCTGACCTAGGTAGACATGTCCCTGCTTGTGTAGGGAGGTTGGAACAGATGACCTCTAGAGGTCCCTTCCAGCCTAAAACATTTTATGATTCTATGACAATACATTCTTCCTGATTTTCTATGTTAGAACATATTGACCATGATGCTAAAGATCCCACCAAGTCCTTTATGTATTGCTGAACTTGGCCTGTCTTCTTCAAGAGCTGCAAAGCATCTTGTAGTCTGGATTACTGACTCTGATCATCCCAGGTAGCAGAAAGCTTTGCATGCACTGTGCTTGTGAGATGCCTAACACAAATAAATCATGGTAATGATATATCTCAGTCCATTGTGATCCAAGATATTAAGACTCATTTTACTAGGAAAAGTTGTCAGTGACCAACAATAGTGAATGACAGTAGATTGACTAGAACAATTTAAAATCGATCTACCGATGTCAAGGTGATTCATTCTATTTCAGATACAGATTCTGGGTAGCAGTTCATGCAGGGAATAAAAGAATTTGTATCTCCTATATGGTTGCAGGAAGTTCAGGACACCTGCAGTAGGCAGAAATACAGATGTGGAGTTCACACATATGTCCTTACTCCACTTGAAAGGAACAAATCAGTATCAACTACCATTTTGGTCTCTTCTCTTCCCTAGTCACTTCTTTTCAAATGCTCCTACTTGAAAACTGCCAGTGATCTGAATTATGGCAGTACAGTCTGTGAAGAAAGAATTTCTTTTAGGAAATCAAATTCACTTTGGCACTTCTGGGTCAAAAGCCAAGTGTTATATTCTACTGGAGAAGTTATCAGAAGTTCACATGCTGCTTGCAATATCAGTGTTATCAGTGTCAGAGACCTCTCACCAAGAAGCCAGATTCATTCTGCACTAACCTGAAATTCCAAACAATTTCAGTCGTTGTGGTATAAATATAATTTATTTCTGTGTAAGGTAGGAATAAATTTTAAATTTTAAGGGAAAACATGATTTTTATGAAATACTATGCCACAGTAACTCCTATCTCAGCATTAATAGCTGCATTTGAATTAGATTCTTCCTTTCAAAATACATTTTGTCGCCATTTCCAGATTTTTTTGTAACACAGACTGTTTTATACACTTCCAGAAAGCTATTCCTTCTTTACAGTCTGAATGTGTCTTTTATCTTGATAGGATGCATTCATGAGGAGTGCAGAGAGGTGGCTGATGTCTCTGCTAGGCCACGCTTGATTTTCTCTGAAAATTCATGGGAGTCAAAGGAGGTTCTTGAGGACTCGAAGACTTTTATCTTCATGAATGTCAAGAAAGAGGATCCAGGGAACTACAGGCTGGTCAGCCTCACTTCAATCCCTTGGAAGGTGATGGAACAAATTATCCTGGAAACCATTTCCAAAACTGTTAAGAAGGTTTTTTCACCAAGAAGGTGACTGTGAGTAGTCAGCATGGACTGACCAGGAAGTCAGGCCTGACCCACCTGATAGGTCAGTCAATGCTGGTGTACTCCAGGGGCTCATACTGGGGCAAGCACTCTTTAATCTCTTCATAAATGACCTGGACAATGAGACAGACTGCATTCTCAGCAAGTGTGATGATATGAACTTGGGAGGAGGAGCTGACAGACCAGATGATTGTTCTGCCCTTCAGAGAGACTTCAACATGCTGGAGAGATGGGCTGACAGGAATCTGAAAGTCAACAAAGCAAAAAGCCATTCTGTAGGAATAGCTTTGTGCATCAGTACATACAGTAGAGGTCAATCAACTGGAAAGCAGCTTTACAGATAAGAATCTGGGAGTTCTTGTGGACAAGAAACTGGCCAGAAGTCAACAATGTGCCCTCACAGAAAAGAAGGCCTTCTGGACTGCAATAGGAAGAGTGTCACCAGCAGGTTGAGGGAGGTGACCCCTTCCCTCTAATCAGCACCAGTAAGGCATGTTTCCAGTGCTGGGTCCAACCCTGAGGAACCCAGTACAAGAGTCATGGACATATAGGAACAAGTTCAGCAACAATTAAGGTCTTGAAATATCTGACATGCAAGGAGCAGCTGAGAGAGCTTGCGTTGTTCAGCCTGGAGCTCAGGGATTTTTTTATCCATGTATGTAAATACCTGGTGGAAGACTAAAGAATATGGAGACAGACTCCTCTCAATGCTATTTTTTTTTTATAGTGAAGGTACCAAACACTGTCATGGGTTGCCCAGAGAGCTTGTGGTGTCTTCAGCCTCGGAGATATTTAAGATCCCACTGAACACTCCTTTAACAATCTGCTCTAGCTTGCCCTGCTGTGAGCAGGGAAGTTAGACTAGATTATCTCCAGAGGTGCCTTCCAGCCTCAGTAATTCTATGATTCTGTGATTCAGTCACTTTCAACCAGCCATTGTTGCGGCCTTTTCTGCTAGATTTTACTTGGGCTTTAAGTATACACTTTTCAAATTCTATTTTCCTATGATAAAGTCATGTTCATTCTTTTTCAAGTAAGGTCTGACTAAAGTTATTTTCCATATAAATAGTAAAGTGCAATCTCACTGCTCAGTAATGCAGGTGTAAGTTCTGTTACTGTTCATAAGCAATAGGAATATATGAACAGCAATATGGAAAATGTTTGAAAATGAAAAACATGAACAACAGATTTCATTTGTTTCTATTTCTAAATTTATCTCAGCTAATTCTTATTTAAATAAGCTAGAATCATATTTATTATAGAATGGAAATGAAAGCAAATATTTGTTGTGGTTAAGAAAATTGTATGTTTATGCCACCTGTATGTAATGCAGGCAAATAGCAACCAGTGAGACTCCATTCTTACATAAAAACCATGACACTGCCATGGATTTTTCAAATTGATTTTTGTGAATAGAACAAATTATACTAAATATAAAATGTGTTGCCTATTGATATGGATAGAAATTACTAGTAGCAGAGTAAAAAAAAAAAAGAATAAAAGAAATAATGATCTGGAAAACATACTAAATATATTTTTTTCCTTTTAAAAGCCTGTTGCCACAGGTTACTTCTTGCCCAGCCATTTCTGACTTCAGTTATCAAGAGCTTTTACCTCTGGAACCTCAACATCTCCAGAATGTGCATTTTCCAATTGTTTCTTCTAGGTACGTACATAACACAAGTCTTTAAAATATGCCTATGTTACTATGGGTTAGCTTTATTTGATGTTTTTCAGACTGAGTCTTCTTTTTCCAGTATGTTTGGGTAAAAGGATGCAAACCAGCTATAAGCCATCAGCTAGGAGTAGATATATTTGTGGCCATACTAAGTCAGACACAATAAAACAGTAATGTAGCTGCACAGCTTCTGACTCAAGACTTGTCAACTGAAGTCCTGCACGACTGCATAGCTGACATACCTGGCCATCAAGGTACATCTTTTTGTAAAAGGCCAAGTAGATCTACTGCTCCCTAGGCATGCACAGGCAGTAAATGACAAATGAATGACATGATATAGCATATAATTGCTGCACAGAAGCAACATCTAGGGAAACAAGACTCGATTATGTTTGCAAAATCTAGTGAACTTTAATACAGCCAGAAGCGGTCACATGGAAACACCTAAGAATTGCTGCATAATATTGCCATTTCTTTTTGTGTCTTCAGATTGTTCCTACCTGCAATAAAGCTAGGATAGGAGGATAAACTCCCACAGTAGTTCATTTATGTCAAGCAGATCTCTTACTATGTCTTGTGGATAGCAGCAGGCGAGAGAGGGCAGAGTCTTTGGTCCAGGAGAGGACGGCTGTGTTGTAAGTCAGTGAAGGAAAGAGTTTCAGCCAATGCATGTTCCTTGTGAGCACAAGTCCCTGAGGAAAGTGAGCAGATCAGATTAAAGCTGGCAGTTATAGAAGCCATAAAGTTAAATGAAGCCATAAGAGACCCTCTTTCCCAACACAAAAAAAACCAACAACCCACAATGAGGAAAGAAAGGTAAATTTAGACACAAAAAATCACTATGCAACCCTCCCCCAAAGTGTATGACTTGGCTCAAGTCACAGCAGGACTATATTGCTTCTAGAAAAGCATGGTTAAAAGCAATGATCAGGCTGTTCAGAAAGCACAGAAGAGATGGTACTACAGACACATACTTTTCAAAATGAAGGGGGAAGCACTGATTAAAAGATCTCCAAAGAATGTAGTAATTAAACCAGAAAATTAATAATTCAGAAAGTAGACATTTAAATGCAGAAGTTTGTACTTTTCTGTATGCTTTTTCACAATCTATTCAAATATCAATGTTTTGGTGGTTTGGCGTATTTCTAAATGACCCACACAGTTTGTGAATGCCACATTAGTACATTTATGCCACAGGTGATCGTTGCAGTTCAAGCAGAAATTCATGTCTCCAGAACCACCAGAAACCCTCCAGCTTTAACTCTCTTATTGTTACTAATCTATTACCGAAATGGTTTTGTCACTCTCCTGGGAGCACAAAGAAATTGAGAACAATATGCATGCTTTATCTGGTAAGTAAATTATCATAAGTTATAGAACAACTCTGAGCACCACAATAAATCAGTAGATAATCAGTTTCTGTATTTATTAATACAATAAAATAGACAAACGTATTCACCACTAAATGGTTACCTAATTCTGTGAAATTGAATACAACTGCCCTATCACAACTGAACAATGATAAACATGAATAATTCCCAAGCTGCCTGTGAATGTTGGGGATGACAAAACCCCAAATGTTTCAGATGCCTGTTTCCAGAGCTAGAAACCAAATCTGTTTTTAAAAACTCCCATAGTTTTAAGTGTTGAATTTGTATCTTTATTGCCCTGAGATAACATGGGAGCCCAGCTTAATTTTCTGCTAATGAACAAGAGGACTGTATTTTGGCTGATTTGGGGCAAAAAGGAGCATTAGCATTAGCATTTCTGTCTTATCCTGAACTTTCTGCCTTTCTGGAAAAAAACGAGAGATGTTACTGAGGTGTGACCATTCAATCCCAGCATATGTTAGCTTCAATTTGACCCCTGCTGGCTGATCAAGAATGGCAGAGAACTCCTGTTTCCACAGATAACTGTACATTATAGAACAATTCAGGCACAATGATGAGATATATGTTTAGACAAGCATCTCAGAAACCACTGTTTTTTGCAGAGTATTTCCCTTGAATTAGTAGTGCCAGAGTAAAACATTATGGTCATGCTTCCTTCTATTTCAGTCCATGGGAAGTGTTTCCATTTTAAGCAGAGTGAGCATATTTTTTGAAGACTCTGAGTCATTTGACCAGTACCTAGATACTACATTGATTGATAAATTAGAAAAAACTTTAAAGAACATTGAGGTATAATGAGGAATGTTCTTGAGGTGTTATATAAAGGAAATAAAAGTTCCAAAAAAAAAAGAGAAGAGTGTTTAAGCTCACCACTCATCAGCATTAACAAATAGATACAACAAAATGATATTTAACACTGTCCATTTAGTCTCTGTGTTTAAGGGATGACCCCACTTGAGGTAAATATCTGTAGTCACTGCCACTTTAACAGAAGCCATTATATAAGAAGAGGCTATGACTGTAATAGCAGGAGTTGCACAGGGAGAAAAGAGTACTGGCATAAGAAAATAACAGAAGATAGACATGCTCTCAGATGAAAGATCCATCCTATTCTCCTGCCTCTGACAGTGCTCTACCTCCAATAGTACACACCTGGAAAAGTGGTTAAAGAAAGGATAAGCATGCAGTGACATGGGATTTGATACATTGATAGTGGTCACAGAGGTGCTGGAGGGCTGGCAAGAGGATGATAAAGAAGGTTGAAACATTAAATAGCACTTAGACATGGTTGTCTTGTCTTTATGCAGCACTAGTATCCTCAAAATCCTCACTTACCTTTTGCTTAACCTCATAGACATACAGTTCTACTCCTCAGAGGTTCTATGACCAGTTACAGATGAAAAATCAATAGGACTGTAGCAAAATTACAATTTCCAGAAACACATACTACCTGTGTCCCATCAAGGCACTGGTCTGTCATGAGAAGGTATGAGCCGTTTAGGCTTGAAATGCTACAGGCAGTGCTAACAGGCTAGTCTTATGACTGTAAAATTTTACTTCATTAAATCAATCTGCATTTGCTTGAAAGGACAGTTAAACACAAATTCAAACCAGATACTGTACACTTGCATACTTTCTCAGTGTATTCATGTTAATACTTTATTTTCTCTGTAAAGCATTTCTTGGGGAAAAAAAAAAAAAAGTAAAGAAGAAATGTTCTTATTAGTTTATTTTGAGGTATTTTTTTCCTGTGAATGAGTATTGGGTCTCATCTTCATGGCCATAACTGAGTTCACCAGAACACACTGAACTGGTACTTCCTTAAATCAGACTATCTGCATCATGAGCAGTAATATCTTTAACTGAGATACCCTGGGTCCTTAACTAAATGTCTTACCACAAGAGGCTTTCATTAGTATTCTATATTTCAAAAGCTCTTAATGAGACATCTTTGTCAGAAGGTGTCCTTAAAATTGTATCCTTGACAAACATCTTCTTAATGTTTATTACATTAGGAAAGCAAGTAAGAGAGTGAAAAGAAACATCTAAAATGGCAAGAATGAAAATGATGTATTAAGCATGTTCCAAATCATGTAAAACAATTAACATTTACAACTAACATTGTCTTCAGCCTTGTCATTGAAGACAATATTTCTAATGAAAGAGTGGAGTGTTTCAGCCTAGCAGATTCAGTCTAATAGGGATATAGAGG
>VYZX01034854.1:0-14389 GCA_013401335.1 Brachypteracias leptosomus
CCCAAACCTTAAACCACAGCACTAATCCTCCAGCAAAACATTAAGGGAGTGAAGAGTGAAATGAAATTTTTCCTTATGTTCAGATTGCATTTGAATGTGCCCATTGCCTCGTGTCCTGTCCTGGTGCACCACTGGACAAAGCCTGGATGCTGCTTCTATGCACTCTCTCTTCAGCTGTTTATATACATTGATGAGAGCCTCCTTTCACCTTCTCCTGATGAACAGCCCTGGTTGTTTCAGCCTTTCCTCATTGCAAAGATAATCCAGTCATCTCCAGTATGTCCACCTCTCTCTTATAATGGGGAGCCCAGCACTGGACCCTATCTATTATAATTATGGATGGATCATTTTAAAGAGCAAAGCATAACAAAGAGATAACTTTGTTCAAATAGTTTGTCTGATCTCTATTTCTCTCTTTTTTTTTTTGACCCAGGAAACTTCTAAGGGTAAGGTATCTTCTTTTAGCTTTGGTCCCAAATTGGAAGTGGACTAAGTTGGTTATTTTGCAGCCGTATAGATTCTATAATTAAATATTGATCCATAAAGGACATTTCAAAACTACCACATGCTTTGGTTCCTTGTGTGGATTCTCTCTCATGTTTGTAGCTCTTCCTAAGAAGTAGTGTAATGATACATTTTGATAGTGTGTAAGGACAGCACTTAATGAATCTGTTGCAAGATGATATTGAAATTTTTTCACATTTCTGCTGGAAGTCCAAATGTGGCTTCTCTGAGATGTATAAAAAGAAGTTGCTTCCAATGTTTTATATTATGTGTTATTGCATTTTACAACAATAATGTATGCCAAGGTAATCATGAAAAATAAAGTGGAAAACTGAGAATACAATAATAAGCTTAATAAAGATATGAAAACAATATTTCAAGTTATTTGTTGATTTGTAGGAAATTAAGTAGAAAAAGAGAGTCTTATTTAATATTTTAAAGTTATTTGAAGAAACAATGTAAAGCAATTATAAACAATTGTGATTTAATCTCTGGAAATTGCTGCTCAGCCACTTAGAGAAAACACTGAGCATGCTGCTAGACTGCCTGTTAAATAAGTGCAGTAACTTCAGTAGCTATTTAAGTTTTTTATGTTCAGTGTACGATATCATACAGGAATCTGTCACTATACTTGTTTAGACACACACTTCTATGGAAGTGATAGCCATGTGACAAGCACCATAACTATTTACAACCATAAATAATTATTAGGGCTACCATATGCCTGGGTTGCCTCATGCATGTTCTCTTTTCTTCCCAGAAAGTTTTTCTCTAGACAGAAAAAGCCTACCTTGGCCCCCTGCTGCAACTCTCAGAATGCTTGGCAGTCTGGTTGAAAAAGGGCTCTGAATGAGCTGCTGGGCATCCCGTGGTCAGAAACAGAAACAATGAATCTGATACTGGGATCCACGTGTACCTGCATCCACAAACTACCTGCACAGCATCTATGTGGTACTTCTGACATGTCCTAGAAGTATCTTGCTTGCTTTGCATGCTCAGGGACTTGGTCTGCTCATGCATAATAGTAGAGGATGATTTTGCCTTTACTATCCAGAAAATACTTGGTAGAAATATGAACATCCTGTTAGGTCTTAGTGTCTGCTCTACCTATTAAGACATAAGTTCTTTAATAGTACAAATTTCAGGGTATATATCTTTAAATAAACAGATTTGTTTAGTTTAAGTGATCTGGTTAAAGAGTCATTTATTGTTCTCCATCAAAAAATAAGGTCTGAAATAAGGTGCTGAAATTATATTTGGAGAAGTTGCAATGTTTGGCTAGTAACAAATGTAAAAGACCATGGATATAAAGGGCCCTGTGTTTCTGCTATATTGAAAACAAGACTTTTTGGAAAAGAGTCTGCAAACAGTGCAGCCTGTGAAAGCTCTTTTCTTCAACTGCAAGCATGCACAAATACAGAATCTTGTAGCATGGTATAGTACGGCATGAAAAAGCAGCATTGGGTATTTTTAGGGTTTTGTGTTTGCTTGGGTTTTTTTTTCCAATGTCTTTAGGCATTATATAGGAATGGAAATTGAATCAATGACTGATTAGACACTTCTTTATTTAAAAAGACTTGAGTATATCTTCTCTTATTTCCTTGAGTATGTCTTATTTCCTATATTACAGATTTGACAGGCTGAGAAAAGAATAATAAATTCCATCCTGTCATCACTATTTCAAAGCTTAGAAGACCACCTTGTAAATCTATCTCACATATGTAATTTTGGTACGGTTATCATGAGAATAACATTTGACTTGTATAGCATCTTAAGATATTTCAGAATGTTTAAAAATCAAATGACTTAAAAAAAAAAGGCATGCTATGTACCAAAGTATAAGGTACTGTCTCCCTGTCTGAAGTCATAATAACTGAAGAGAGATTGCATGTATGATTGTATGTATGTATGATTGTACGTATCTAATTTTATTCAAAATGTTGAGGTTTTGACTCAAAATTGTTTTCCCCACAATGCAAGGAATAGACAGGAAAATACATACTTTGTAAGGTGTTTCATCTCTAGTAATAGTGAAAACATTAATGAAGAAAGGTTGATCTGTCTTAAGTTTTCTTCCATCTTGTGTTTTTATTTTATGTTAATCATTGACATAACATAAATGGTGTAGTCTAGTTGTTGAAGAACAAATGAGAGCCACTGTTTACTGAATTTTAACCCCGTTTCATCCAGTCCTAGCTGCATATCCTTAGGTAAGGCACTTCTTATCTCAGTTGGACAGACAAGAAAGATTTTTGCCTATCTACTCAACAGGGATGTTAAGAGGATTAATTTGTTAAAAGCATGAAGATTTAAGCAAAATCAAAGCATTGCTATTAGTGTATTTGACTCCAGTTGGAGTACAGGATTCTAAACAGAACAGAGTTTTGAAAACCCAAGACATTTGCAAGGTAGCATTGCAGACGTAATCACAAAAACTCTTACAGTCACATTTGAGAGTTTAAGACTTTACCATTTCTTGGATCTGGTTACCAACCTTGGACATTGCTTTAACTGGCAACTCCTTGTCCACTTCAGTCGATGAGAGAGAAAACTGGTGAATTTAAGCTTTTATGGATAATGGTTTAAGCTATTTCATGGTATTCTCCCACTCCCAAAAAAGAATATTCAAGCATTCACTCATTCATTCATTAGTTTATTCAATTTTAGCCAGGGAGCTGGTACTCTGGAGGATTTAGAGGGCAATTTTTTGAGGTGTTTGCATTATACTGCCACAGTAAATCTGATTGCTTTCTCTACTATTTACTTCATTTTGTTTAAAGGATACTACCCATTCAATGTCTGACAGAGGAAGCCTAAAAGAGTCATCCCACAATGGTGTAAACAGTGGTTCCTAGTCTAGCCATAATTTTTTGACATTGTGTGGCTATGGCCATCTGAAGGGAATTGCCCCTGTCTCAAAGTACATCTTCTTCTTTCATGTCCCACTTTATTGTGGGTGACTAACAGAAAGAGTTTTAATGAAAAACTTTCTTATTTCCTTTAGTGGGAAGTCTTAATTTTTGTAATCCTTAATTCTTTTGTTTATATGAACTCTGGTCTGTGGTTTGGGTTTTTCTTTACCACTCTTCCAAAGAGTGCTGTATGAATAGTTTTCTTCAGTTTTTCATCTGCCCTTGAAATTATCTGTGATTCCATTCTGCCCTCCAATACAGTCTTTTAATTCCCTTTCTAATGCCAGCTGACCAGGCTTTTTGCTTTAGCTGGAGTCAGGCATGCACACTTTTAGTTTGAACCAGTCTCCGGGTGGGCTGGCACAGCTCCTTCCACCAGAGCTGTCAAGTGGCATGACCCAAAATAACCTACAGGAGCTGTAAAGGGATGAGACTGAGAACAGCAGCACAAATGATGTAAACAAGGATTACTGAGTGTGAGAGCTTACTCAATGGGAAAGTACCATTTGCTGTGGTACTGATGGAAACCCAAGACAAATGCATTTTGATAGAGAGCAAGAAACATGAGGGAGTTTTTGTATTAATAGTAATGCTGTTGACAGACTTGAAAAAGAGATCAAGCTGCTTGATTAATTTTTGACAAGAAAAAGAAAAAACACAAAGACCCCAAAATAACGAGTACTTCATTCTTTTGTTGTGCCCTTTAACATAACTGTGAAATAAATAGTTACCTGCTTGAGTTATAGCGATTAATTAGCTCTGACCTATCAAAACCAAAAGAAAATAACAAATCTTCATTTTGGGAAGGGCTGATTAGACTCAGTGACCTTGCACTGAGCTGTGATTTTTTTGCTACATAAAATTTGGGGTTTAAAACTGGATATTGAACAACTTTGTATTCCTGTGGGAGAATGAAAGAAAAGAGAAATAATTTAAATGCTTTTATTAGCACAGAATGTTGCTTATGCACAAAATAAGATCGCAAAAGATTTTTAGTGGTAAAACAATATGGCTTTAAAGATGCAAGATAAGAATAGGTGGCTTTTCTGCGCCATTTGAGAGTTTCTCCATAAACTTTTGGCATCACTCATACAAAGAAGGGAGCGCTTTTTCACTAATGTATATGCAAGCCACTGTACTTGATGATTTGCAAGCTGAAAAGTATGTCTTTGGCTGACCTGTGTTCACTTTTCAGACAGCTAATCTCAAGGCGCAAGGTTTTTTGAAGTTTATATGAAAATAAACAGACATGAAGATGATGCTAATGTGTGAAATGTCTTTCTGAGGAAGTATGAATGTATTTCTCTCCCAGGTACATCAGTGCTTTTGCCAGTTATGTATCTAATAAAGTGTTCTCAACTATTCAGGCATACATATTTGTTCTTGCTCTTTCATCAGTGCTCTGTAATGAACAGTATCTCCCAGGAGCTGAGTTCTCACAATAAGTAGACCCTGTTTATAGCCTTTAAGCTGCTGCATGTCCCTGTTCCTGTCAGTCTCGTGTCACATATGCTGATCTCCAAATATTAAGACTTTTTTTTTTTTTTTAAATGTATTTAATTCTAAACAATAGAGTTTAAAAGCATTTAGCTTGAATGACTGGCAGCTAATGTAAACTGCTAGTTAAAACTTTTACTAATTTATTGATATTCACATTCCTTTCAAGGGAGAAACAATATTTTAAGGAGTAAAAGCACATGTATAACATAGATAATGGTTTAAGATACTGAATTAATAATTATACTTTATGTTGAATTCAAAGAGTACTGAGAACAATATTCATTTAATTATATTGAGGTGAGTTTTGGTGTTGCAGACAGATTATCAGTTAATTTTCCTGAGGCATTTTACAACAATATTTTCATTTGTGCGTAGTTCAGAAAAAAAGTCCCACATCATTATGTGCTAAGAAATTACAGTCATCCTTTCAATGCCTGAATGTAGCAAAGTGTAATAAAGTGACCAGTCAAAGTTCTGAAGGTACAATATTACTTGATCAAAAGTGTAAAAGTTGAAGTTGTAACTTGGAGATGCTTTTCTTTTACTGTTCCCTTAAACAATGGGGAAACCTGTCCTAATTTAAATTCTCTGCTATTTCATCTATGCATTTCTGGTATGCTTCTTTCACTGTCTCTGGGCAACTTCAATAGGACTGATATTACCCCTCTGAGCCAGATATTGTTACTCATTTTCTGGGTTTATGTGACTGCCCAATCTATACCTAAGAGACTGATGGGGTCCTGCCGGTCAAAGGAGCTGCTGGCTATGGGAGATATAATATCTGACCCCCCTTTGATTCTTCTCTGTAAGCATAATTCATTATTTCTAGGGATTTTTGAATAGGGCCTGCTGCTCATGACTCTGTTTCTTGTTTCATCCTTACATTATATTTATGTCGTGAAAGACTAAAGACCTGCACTTTGTGCCTGATGAGGATGCAGTAAGTTTTATATTCCACAAAATTAATGGTTGTGGGTAACCACGAGCTACATTAAAACCTTTAACCTGGTGTTTATATATGCTGAGACAAGACTATGATTAACATAATAAAAATAAGAACTGAGACTTTGGTCTTAGATCTATTCTTTCATAGCAGAGAATGAGAAAAGTATGATATGCTCATGGTAGTCTGAATTATGAAGAAGAAACGCTTCAAAAGTTTTACTAAGTAAATCTGGTCGCAACATGATGCAAAATCATCCACCTTTTTTTTCACCATTTGAACACCTTCATTTCTCCACCAACATAAGTTTCCAGTTCTCAGAAGCTCACCTTCAAGTAGTTATTCCTTGTCCAATAAGTGCTCTTACCTAAGAAGTTTCTCCAGAAACCACACGCACTTTGCTGATGCTATAAGACTTCTCAGTTTACCTACAAACTGAATGATGAACAGGACCTAGGAGTTTATTTCCTGTTGTAGACAAAACAGGTAAGGTTTTCTTGTGCTAGAAGGGCAGTTTCCCATAAACCTTAGCCTTTAGGAAGAATCTGAGGAGAACTTCAATAAGGTTAGTATATTCTCCTGCACATCTGTCACTTCTCTCAATAGGGACAGCTGTTTCCCTCTCCTTCCTGAGTGCTGTGCTGAGTGTTTCACAGAAATGTGGTGTAATGAGAGTGACTCTTCTTCTCCTGCCACTGATGATGGGGAACCAAACTGTCCTCAGTTTGATTTTCCACAGACCTGGCTTGAAAACTAGGTAAGACTAGACTAGACTCTCTCAGGTATAGGATATTGCTTTCAGTTAGATGTATTTCCTTTCAAACAGCTTCTCCAAATTTGCTCAGTGAAAGAAGTTTTAATTCTTGGGAATAAGTGTGTCCAAATGAGACTTGGCATAGACACAGGTATGATGTGGTTGAGGAAGGAATTTTATTGTTTGAAGTTAAATGCATATGCTTGTGTGTCAGTTTTAAAAGTTCAGATTTCTGTATCATAGATCAGGATAAATCTCTTTCATCTGAAGTCTTTTTTTACTTTATTTTAATATTCTTTTTTAATCTATTACTACTCTCAAGTAATTATATTTAATGTTTATTTTTCATTAACCAGCTATAATACCATTTTCTAAAAATACTAATGTGTTAGTAATATATTTGTTAAATGTGGATCACAATAAAATAAATGATTTTTACTGTACCTTTATTATTTATTTGCATATTAACTGGTTTTGTTTTTTTTAATAGGCTTGTGATTTAAAAATATTCTGGGAAATGAATGTAGTTTAAAAGAAATATCAGAATGCACTAAGCATTTACTACTGATAAAGTGATTTTGAATATTAAAAGGAAGATAACAAAATTATTTTTTATTATTTAATAACTAGTGAATAACTATCTTTTAATAAAGTATTGAACCATTTCAAAATATTTAAAATACATTTAGTACAATACACTGATTATTTCGTTTAGTATTGCTACAATATGTTACTATCCTAATGGCTACAACTATGTTAGCATAGGAAAAGTTAATCACTGCTCTCGGGTTCTCTCAAAAGATTTATATGTAAATTACTTATTTGTTCGGTTATTGTTTTGTTTCGGTTTTGGTTTTGTTTTTTAAATGGGAAATGTCAGTAGAAGTCTAGCAAAATATTGAAACACATCATGGCAAAATATGAAATCCTTACCTCTGTTTTTCTAGCACTTCTTCCTTTCCTATTACTAAGAATCTGTTAGGCACCCAGCAGATGTTTCTTTCTAACATTATGGCATGGTCATTTTTCAAGTAGCTTCTTAGCACAGATGTTTCCATGTATATATACACCTCTCTTTAGCTAATACATTTTTCCAGTGTAAACAGCATATTGCATTGCTGATGTCTTTTTGATCAAAAGACAGTGAACTCAAAACCAAGGCAGGTTCTCAAGTGAGGCTTTTCTTTGTGCTCTTACTGATACTTCTTTTTCCTGTTCAAGTGATTATTGCTATTAGTGTAAGTTATGGACTGGAAAAGGCTCTCTGGTGCCTTCCTTTTTCTGTAGCACAAAGCAGCATGAATCACTCCAGGGTCCCAAGCATCTAAATACTTGAGCATGAATTTAACATATCATAGTTTTTTGAGAATCACAGAAAGCAGTAAATCTGAACTATATTAATATTAGACACATAGATAAAAACTATGAAAAAAATGTTTTCCTCTTCTTCGCTTCACCTTCAGGTTGCCCTGTTCTCCATGGTGTCTGGATTACATCTCTCTGTCCAGTCTATTCTCTTATAAGGTTTTTATTTTGTGTCATGTCTGCTAGGCAATGGACTCAGGCTAAGTATTTTCATTTCTAATCTGTGGGGATTAGCGTGAGGTTCATCTGGGTTTCTAAAATATTGTGTTTCTCTTCTAATATGTTAAACAAATAGTGGGATAGACTTATAGACTTGCTTGATAGAAGTAAATGCATATCTTTGTATGTGCCAAGGTAAGGAATATATTGTCTGTTACACTGGGAGTCACTGGAGGAGGGTCTTTGAGTCTTGTATAAACCTATAGCATGTAGGTTGTACCAAGCTTGCATGGAGTGCAGCAATATAAATACACAATGGTCTGCACCAGTCCATACAGTCAAAAGCATAAGCTCTTGGAGCTCTATAATGGAACTAGATTCCCAGAATTTTTTAAGTAAGTGTGCCATTATCACAGACTTGATCTTACTGAACTAAAATTATAGATTGATTCATGGTTTTTGATGTTGTATGAATATTTCTCTTTTTATACATATAAAAAGGAAGTTTAAGGTGCTATGTCTTCATCAGAAATAAATACAAATATGAATTTGAAAAGTTTAATATAGCTTCCATCTATATTTAAAAGGAAATTAAAATTAGATTTAACCATTTCTTGTCTTCCTTGGTGTTTGCAAACTAAATGGGAATGTATTAGGCTGATAAAGATTTGCAGAGTATGCTATAATAGTGATTTCTTATATTTCCTTTTCAGCTGTATCTAAAAAGGAAATAAATCAATGATCTATTTTTAAAGTACTTTTTCATGTTTTCCCTAGTGTACAGACTCTGTGATGAAAATTATTTTCTCAATCACTGCTACAGCAGGTACATGTATTTCACTAACAATTGCTTTTCAGCTTCGATAAAACTGCAGGAAAAACCTCAAGTACAAAATAATTTATCCCAGTATATGGTAGAACATCTTTAAACTGTAAATTCTGTGGTAATTTCATGGTAGATGTGAAATCTTATTTGCTCTGTTCCCTGTCGCTCCCTCCCTCCAGCATTTTCAATTTTTAACTCTTTTACTGTCAGCTTTTTCTCTGTCTTCTCAGGCCTTTTAAATAGAATAGCAGAACTATGAGCATTAATAGTAATCAGAGTTTGAGGTGCATTCATAGCAACCAGAGTTCGAAGACACATTCATAAATGCGCTCTGAGGTTAGGAAATACTAGCAAAATAATTTCCTAGTGGACATGTATAGTATATTTGAAAGGATTTAATTGCTTTAAATCAATTACATGCATAGTAAAGATATGGCACATTTTTTCACAAAAATGTACTGCAATGGCAGAATTTCATAGTGTATATTTTATCCACAATGATGTATTACTGGACTATCTTATTAGATGCATCAAAACCTGTAAAGCTGAAGTATGACATAATAGTCCCTAGATTCTAATATGTTAGGGTTACCGGGCAACTGTTAAGAAATTACTACTTTGCAAGTAACAATTTTTAAAGCTTCAGACTAATTTTAGCTATTTCCAGAATAGATTTAGATTTCCAAATATATTTTTCTCATAATTTATTGTGCATTTGCAAATCTGTGCATTTCTACCCAGGAGTTAGAACATTTGCTTTAAGAACCATTTCAAAAATATTGGATTAATAAGGGAAAGATACTAAAAAACTTGATCAGTATCTTTTTATACACCCTCAGATAACCCCTCTGCAAATCAGCTTAGACACCTGATTTCTCCTGGTTTCTTAACACTTTAATTTAATTCCTAAGGTGCAATCCTTAACTACTAAGATCTTTTCTATGATGCTTTAATCTAAGTTAAAGGGTTTTTTGGCATAAAATGTAAATAGAAAGGACCAAAGCAGGCTGCTGGCCTGTGTGCCATTGCTTTAGGAAACCAAGGTATATAGCAAGTTGGCAGAAGAAATTAAACTGTAAGCACACCATGATAAGGAGTGTAAGCTATATACTTAAAAATAAAACTTTTGTGTTGAGTATGGAAGTAATAGAACAGATAAACAGGAACATTTAAAAATGAATGTAGAGCTGAGATTTTAATGTTATGAAGGGAAAGAGGACAGTTTACTGATTTCTTTTGAACTTTTTGATGTTTGGGAAAACTATCTAAATATCTAATGATAGCCTCTGTAAGGCATAACTGAACTATGCATCGATAGGACACTATTTGTCCTTAACACTTCAATTTCTCATAATATAGGAGATGGCAAGGTATTTAAAGAAGCCCTTCTGTGCATCTTACACAGCAGAGTTTTCATATCACTTCTGAGTGAAAGGTGTCCCTTTCTTGAAGGCAGCTAAACAACTTATTTTCACTATGTCTTCTGAACAGTTCTATAGTACCTTGTTTTAAGGGGAAAAAAAAAAAAAGTGCACTCCTGAGCCTCAGGATGATAAAGTAAATGAATTGATTACCTGTAGTTGTCTAACTTTAACATCTAGTATTTGAAAATGTTGACCATGATAGCTATTTTTTCATATTCAGAAACAATTATTTGAAGTATTTATCCATACCTGTCATTGATTAAGCTGAGATCAAGACCTGTGCTGTTCATGTGTGGTCAGTGACAAGTATGTAACTTAAAAAAATTAATATTATTGGTGTTTGAATTCTGATGTCTTTTACTGCTCCCAAGGCTGTTCCTACTGTCAGCTATGTTTTTGATTCTCTAATAACTGAAGGATGAGAACTGCTAGAGAGGGTTTAACAGTAAGCCAAGGAAAAGACAAGGTGAGAAACTTGTTCTGCTTCTAGAAAATAAAGACTGTTTTAACTCCAATTTATGTGAATATCCATTGAATGTTATTGGTTATTACTATATAAAAAGCATCATGAGGTATACCCAGCTAATTTCTCTGATTTCCTGGATGTCATAAATTTTCTATAATCTGTGGTTCAACAGATTGGGTTATATCAGTGCAAAAGCTGTGTCCAGATCAGTAATTGCTCATTATCAGTGTGCTGAAATTATAACAAAAATAAGAGTTTAGTTAGCTTACTGACTAGAAAATATACATTACCTGAATATAATCAAGATATGGACTTCTTTGAGTGTACTGGCTCAGCACTTTATCTTGCAGGATCTAGAGTACAACTTTCTGTGAAGTAACATTCTGAAAAATCACTATTATTAAAATCTGTTTTCCCAACATTATATCAAGCTATAGAGATTTCAGATAACAGGTTCAGTGCCAAGACATGCCTCTCAGCTTTGCTGTTGACATTGTCACTTACTGTTAAGGCATATTTATTTTTCTAAGTATCCATTCCTTTTTTTTTGCATCCAAATATTGCTATGAGGAGCCACGTGAAGAGAAACCTGTCATTTATTCTAGCTGACTGGAAGTTCTGTTATTCCTCCTTAACATTTTTTTTCTCACACAATGTGGGGATGCAACTTAATTAAATACAAAACCCCAACACATTTTCTGAAGATGAAGAGATGTAAGCTGCAGGCAGTAGTCATTCAACAAAGTCCTAACTGCCCTTTCCACCCCCTGCTTGGCATCATGTTTGCATGTTCTGTAGCTATCTTCTCTGTAAATAAGAGAGGAAGCCCAAGAAATTCTTAATTTTCTCTTATTCTCTTTGACCTGAATACTGTCAGCAAGAGCTAGGGTACCCAATAGGTTCCAGTATCAGGTATAGCAAATACATTCACCCTGTTAGGGAAGAGAAAAGCTGTAGATAGCCAAGCAAGCTCAAAGGCTCAGCAGTCATTGTGAACTATTCAAGGACAGTTAGCAGGGTAAACAATAGCAGAACTCAGGTAAACATGAGGAAATCGAATTGTTCTCAAACATTATATCAACTTTATACCTGCATAAAATTTTTCCCTAGTTGTTTTCAAACCGAAGTTTTCTTTGCTATTGTTTCAGTGTTTTTAAAATGTCATGACAAAGTTCAACTTGTAAGGTAGTTACAACTTGCTTTTTATTTCTCTTGCACTGATATAAAGAGAGCCCTATATGTTATAAATATATATAGAGAATAGGTTGATAGAGATACCTGCTGCTTGTATGTGAAAATAGTATTTCCCTTTAGGGAGGCTACCTTGTTAATACTCTCCATTTCAAGGTGTGTCAAATTTGCTTGATAGAACCGTACATTTACTAAAATAACCCAAACCAACAGAGTGTTTCAAAAGTAAAATCTTTCTTTCATCTGAAATGGCATTCTGGAAGAAGGCTGAAGTCTCTCTACTGTGGTGTAGCAGAACTCCTTAGCAGTGTTTCATGCAGCTGAGATGCTTGTTTTCTCAACTGTCAGTCACAGAACCAAGCTGCACTAAGTTATTACTTGATCACTAAGGTAACAGGTTGGAAAATGTTAACTGCCTTTGCCTTTACACAGGTCTGCTTCATGTTTTTATACTGTTAGACTGGTGTAGCCACTGCATGTTTGCTTTACCTTCTTTGTTTACCTTCTTCCCTACATGACCTGTAAGTTTGATATAAAAGTAGAAAGGAAACAGAGCCCAAACTCTGCTGGAGAGAAATCCTGTTGAGTTTTATTTTAACTTAAATTTTTGTGAGGGTGGGAGAAAAAGAAGGAAGTTGCTAAAACAGTTCATGCTATTCTGCATTCACATAGATCCCTGACAGTCTACTCTCCAGACCTGGAGGTTCAAAGGGATAATGGAAACACCTAGAGGAATACCAAGAAGACACAACAAAGAAAGTACTCACCACAGTAAATCAATGAAAATGAGAATAATTCTATAGTTTCCATATAGTATAATTTCTACTGTGTTGGGAGGCTACTTACCTGATCAGAATAGAGAAAGACCCTTTTTTCATCCATGAAGATGCAACATAATAGGTAAGCTGCATTATTTGATCCTGTTCATTAACAGAAAATATATTTGGGAGTAAAATAGTAGTCTGAGATTTCAGTTTTACTTAGTAAATTTTCATAAGGCTCCTAGGAGTGAGAGAAGAAAGGACGTAAACTTCAAGCTAAGGGGAATCCAGGGTTTCACTGAAGAATTGTTTTTAATTTACCAAGCACTGTGAAGTTTTTGTTAAGAAGGACAGTTCCTTTATTCCAATTCTGTCCATCCACAAATTTCAGCAAAATTCATTTACTACGTGTACTGCTTGTGCTTTTTCCCACAAGAACAGAATATTATGAAAGTACAGGAATCACAGAAGGAAGATTTACTACTACAGCTTAACTTTATTTTTTAATATCTAAGAGTTAGTCTCAGACTGTGTTTAGGTATGTGGTCTTCCATCTCTCTGTTGTGCTGTAAAAACATTATATTTGTGCAAATGTGGCTACATGGACAGCGAAAATGGGAAGTTTAAGATCCTCATTCCCCTTCATCACTGATATAGAACTCTGAGATGTTTTGGTGCATATTTAATGTTATTTCTAATAAACAGAAACAAAAGTCCCAATTTTAATAGTGTTTGTATATGCAGTGAGAGTCTCTACATAATGAAGCCAAAGAGTAGCTCTCTGTGGATTTGATGTGCTTTAATTAGGCATTTCCTGAGTATCTTGTAATTTTTCAGTACTGTAAACCCAAGGAGGGTAGAGTGTGAACAGAGGCAGCAAACTTGACAATGATTTTACTGGGGGGTGGGATATATCCTTATAAAAGTTAACCCATCTGAAATTTCTGAAGAAACTTGAAAAAATAGTTTAAATCTCTGTTTTAGAAGGAGAATTTTATCTTTCACACATAATAGTACTACACTGAGTGTGAATCAGATGTGCTGTTCTTCAAAGTTTCAACAAATTATTTTTACATATTTCAACCTATTCTTATCATCTGTGAGCATCTCTCTTGAGATATAGCATACACTCAACTGACATTAAAGCAAAGAATATCCAAGGATCTTCACCAATTTGGAAGATCAGTCCCTAAAGTACAGATTTGTTGATTAACCTTTTCCTTCCTGACTACATCTTGTATAATAAACAATGCTTTCCTTTCTGTAGGGTTGGGTTTTTTTATTATTTATTTAATCTCTTCAAAAACAACAAATCTTGATTTGTTGGCAACTGGTACAGGCAGTAGCCAGGATGTCACTGCATCCTGTATAGTATCACTTGAAATTAATTAGACATAATTAATGCTCCCACCATTGATCAGTTGATAAGTAGCCTCTTGGAGGGCTAGCCACTGCCCACAGAGCCCACAGGGTGAGCAAATAGTGCTTGACTGTGTGTGCCCCAGGGGGCGCCACAGCTGTTTGCAGCTCACAGGGCAGAGTGCTGAGCCTTTGCCAGTGCAAAAAGTTAAATTCGATCGCTGT
>VYZX01034855.1:0-10403 GCA_013401335.1 Brachypteracias leptosomus
GCCCGTCCTCCTCCTGCCAGCACCGGGTTACGGCCCATGGCTGCCAGGGCCCCTCCGGCCGCGGCGCTCGGCGCCAAGCACTCGCGCTTGCCATCCATCTGTCCCTCCATCTGTCCTGCTGTCCTTCCGCCCGTGCGCGCGTCCCAGCTCTGGCTGCCCCTTCCCTTGGCGCTCCAGCGTCAAAGGGGCTGCCCTCTCCTGGCGCCGCGCTGGGCCACGGTGCCCTCCGGTGAGGGCTGCAGCCGGGCCTCCTCTCCGTGCCGGCGGCCGGGCCCTCCGGTTGCTCTGGGGCGTGCAGTTCGGAGGAGAGCGGGGCCATGGAGCCGCTGCCAGAGTCCCCCGGGCCAGTGCTGCGCAGCCCTGAGCAGTCCCTCCATCGCCCGGCAGAGCCTCCTCTCCCGGGCCTCCAGCTCCTCCTGCTGCCTCGCACCTCTGTGCCTTAGTTGGGGTTAGTCTCCCGGCTGCTGCTTTGCTCTCGGCCCAGCTCCCGCTCTTTGTCTGCTGTGGAGGACGAGGAGGAGGAGGATGACGAGGAGGAGGAGGATGAGGAGCTGAGGGTCCGGCCTGAATGCTTGTAGGCTGTGACAAGCTCCTGCAGCCGCTCCGGCGTGGGCTCCCACTTGGCAAAGCCGGCGCTGTTCTGCAGAAAGAGCACGGCCGTGTTGTGCACGGCCTTGTAGTACATCTCCTCTCTGCAGGGGAAGACGAGAGGTGCTCAGTGTCCCATGGGTCACACACTGCCCCCGAACCCGCTCCCAGATCCCACCCTCCTCCTGCAGTGTTTAGGACAAGCCCTTTTCTCCCACTGTCCTGAGAAAGGAGCAGGCAGATGCAGTATCAGGCAGCTCCGAGGGCGGGCAGAGGTTCACAAATTCTCTGAGAAGCACAGACACTGTGCAGCCCCACAGCTCTCTACCAGCACATGCCAGGACACCAGTGTCCCTGCAGAGGGGCCTCATCACGGTCAGGAATCAATTCTAACCAGGCAGAGAACTCAGTGTTCAAGCACTTGCTTCAACAAGTTTTTGCCTGTTGCAGGACCAGCAAACAATGGCCAATGTGTTCTGCTGAGGACTGAGACCCTCCTGCCCCTTCTACCTCCACCCGAGTGTCACGGGGTGGTGCAGGAAGCACAGCTCAGTTGGCTCAGGGCACAGGGGATGCTGCAGCTCCACACGTGTGACCCCTCCAGATGGGACTCATACCTGAGAAACACCCCCCACTGCAGCTGTTGGTTAATGAAACAGCTCAGCAGTCATTAAAAGAACATGGCATTCACAACACTCTCTATGACTATTGTGAAAGCCCAGCTGCCCATTTCCTGCCTGCTCCCCACTTCCCACCAATTTCACCTTGGACAGGGTATTTCTGTCACGCAGACAGAAGCACATTCCCCAAAGGCCCCCAGATAAAATCCTACTTTTTGCAGACGTGCTGAGACCCGCTGCGGTACTCGTGGTCAAAGGCTGGCAGGATGAGCTGGTGCCGCTTGAACTTGCTCTGCTCCATGCGGGTCAGGGCTGGCGTGGGAGGGTCCCGCCACTCGGGGATGAAGACGATGAAGGACAGAGGCTCACTGGAGTTCTCCAGTAGTTTCTAGTTCAACAAGAAATGAACAATCTCAGCGCTGGCTGAGCAATGACACGTCAGAAAGGAAACGCTTCTGCTTCCAGAACGGAGCTGCAGCAGCCACCATCCCCTGCCCTGTGTCACAGCCCTGCCATGAGTGTGCAGGAGCAGCGGGGAGGAGAGGACTGACCACACAGCTCCACTCAGAACAACTCCACGGTCAGTGAACGTACCTCAAAGTGAGAGACCATGGCATCCATCAGCTCCTCACAGAACGGAGGATTCGCCTCAAAAGAGCCACTTATAGGGAAGAAATCCAGGCACGGGCTGGAGGAAAAAGGCAAAGATCTCTATCAGAGAAGCTAGAGCTTGAATTTTCATACCTTAAAGCCCACTCCCTGCCCTGATGTGCACATCCTCCCGAGCAGGTATCACACCAGCTACTCCTGAGCACACACACACAGCAGCCTGTCCCGAGCCACCAGACACACACAGACAGACACACAGACAGGGTGCTGGGACGCGAGACTCACCCCCTGGATCCAAAATACCCGTCTGTGTCCAAGAAGGCCGAACAGTATTGTTTAAAGTAGCAGTTCAGGGGCGAGGCAAAGCACTCAAAACTCACTCCGAAGAGCTTGTGGAGGGCTTCGAAGACGTGCACAGGCAGTGCCCCCTGCAAACCAGTCCCCTCGTACAGACCCACGCCGAACATCATCTGGGGAGAGCAGACCCAGTGAGACATCCCTGTGCTCCCAGATCCTGCTGCTCCCTGCACGGACCATGGGCCCAGGGCCACACACCTGTGCACCCACCCCTCTAGGGAGGCAGGGCCCCCTTTTCTCAGATTCGTGCAGGTCCCCTGCATGTACCCAAGAATGCTCTTTAGATAATTCCTCCAGCTCTGGACCCACAAACCACCTGTCAGTTTTCACACATGCCCCATAAGGCTTCAGCAGGCCCTCAGAGTCAAGAGCTACTGGAGCTTTCTTCCATAAAAATTTAACTTCACCCACCCTGAGGTCTCCTGTCAAGGCCACAATTGTCCCCCAGGCCACAATCCAATCTCAAAACACCAGGAGCAGACCATGGACAGAGCTTAAGCCCTGTTCTGCACCAGGCTCCCAGAGCTCTGGAACTCCCCCAGACAAACACAAGTCCTGCTCCCCCCATCCCTGAGGTTTTCCGACGCGCAGCGGTGGTGAGATGGTACCTGATAGCGACGGAGAAGGCACCAAACCCTGGGCAGAAACTTTTCAAAGCCAGAGTCATCAATGCAACTGTACCGATAGAGAAGCCACTGAAAGAGAAAGTCCAGCCATTAAACATGAGTAGAATTGACAAGACAAGACAGGACACAAATGTACCACAGCATGGAGAGGGAGACTGGTGACCAGCAGCAGTGGGGGGCTCTGCATGGAGGCCTTTCACCACATCTGCTCTACCCTCAGTGAACCATGAGCTCTTTACCAGCAGGAATGACTGCACCACCCCAGCCAGTGTTGGTCGACAGCCAGCTGAAGATGAGCCAGTGTGTGTCCAGGTGACCAAGAAGGCAACCAGCATCCTGGCTTGTGTCAGCACTGGTGTGGCCAGCAGGACCAGGGCAGTGATCATCCCCCTTGACTGGGCAGTGGGGAGGCCCAACCTTGAATTCTGGGGTCAGTTTTGAGCCCCTCACTCCCAGAACCTTGAGGGGCTGGAGCAGAACCTACACACGACACCTTGTGCGTATTCCCAGCCTGACCCTGCCCGAGGTGACAGTGTCTGTCCTCGCTTCTGCTGCCGTTAAGAGAGCATCCAAGAGCCCCACAGACCAGTGCTCCCTCCCCCAGGACTGGGGGCAGCGGAACCTCCCAGGAGAGGCAGTGCCCATGGCGCTGGCACCCAGCCCGTACCAGCTTGCTAAAGTAGTTGCGGCTGACTTTGACCATCTCCCCCTTGTACCGCACACACGCCACGTTGTTCTCCATGTGCATTTCCACGCTGGGGAGGGGTGGGGAGGGGATGGCCAGTCTCACTGGGTAGCAGTACACCAGCCTGTCCTGGACTTCAGGAGCTTCGATTTCAGCTGTGGAGAACACGGAGAAAGGCAGCGCATTAGAATAAGCCAGGGATGTCTGCGACACATCTTCCTTCCACCTCAAAACACACAGCAACAGGAGCAGGGCTGAAGAGCAGAGCGGTCACCCCAGAAACCCCCTGATGGTCCTTCAGAGATCTTGTAGGCCCAGAGCTGATTCCCAAATGAATTCCACCATCAGCTGCCAGAATGGACAGCAGCTTCAGTGGGAAAACACTGCTCACGGGGAAGATCAGCCAGAAGGAATCATGGGCACAAACTGGGTGGGAAGACAAGCAGCAAAAACTGGCAGGAAAAGGCAGATGCTGGGATGTGGGACCCAAAGGGGACAGGACGATGGAACAGTGGTGAGGAAAGCAGCAGGGACCCGGGAAGGAAAGGGCAACTAGAAGAAGAGGTACAGACATCAACTAGGAAAAACATGTTTGTGGTATCTGATGTTACAGCTGGTACAAGCACCTGATGGAGGACACCTCCCACTGCCCAGGCACTGTGTGACTGGCAGCCAAGACTGGTGCTGGGCTGGCTAGTTCTGACTCCACTAAACCCACCCTGCAGATGATGCTGCTGGAACAGGGCAGGCCGGGGCGTGTGGCCCCTCTGGAGCTGTGCCACAGCCCCACAGAGCTGGCTGCGTACCAGATATATTGTTCTCTTTGAGTATGGCAAGGTGCTTCTCCCGGATCCGCTTCACGTACTCCAGGGATATGTAGTAAATCTTGCTGCAGATGCCTTCGACCGAGTCCTTGGCTGCAGCGGACACGTGGGGCCCACACTGTTTGCGCAGGTGCTCCAGGCGGTCCTGGGGAGCAGAGAAGCACCATCCTTACACCACTCCCTGTCACTGCCTTGTCCCAACACCAAGGAAAGCAATTGCAGCCTTCTCCAGGAGAACCTTCACCCGGCCCCGCGCTGCCCCTCCATCCCTCTCCGTGCCCAGCAGGGTACAGACCATATAGTCCTCCTTGGAGGCAGAATGGTCCCGTCGCAGCCAGCTGAACGTGTCCTCCACATTCCACTTCACCACCTTCCTGCTGTCTGGTGAAGCACTCCTGCACAAAACAGGGAGGCAAGACTGAACCCACAGCTGCACAGCAACATATTCCATCCCAGCAGGGCAGTTGTCTGTCGGTGCAGGAATGCAGCTGTGGACACTTCCCCAAGGCCCTGCCCCATCACTCCCCCCTAGGCCTCTTCTCCAAAGTGCTCCCAGACATTTTCATGCCTAGGGACTGTTGTGCTCCCTCCAAAACCCAGCACAGCTTTCTGCAGCAGGAGGGGCAGGTAAAGCACATGTCTGTCAGGGAAACGGCCCATTCTGATCTTGCCTCTCATTTTCAAATGCAGCCACTGCCAGGAGCTTGTGACTCTCAGGAAACCACCCCATTAACAAGTTTTTTCTTTCCCCACAAGGTTATTTTCCGCAATTTTGTCCTGTGGCAGAACCTGTCAGAAATACCACACGTGGTATAACAAACCCCCACCCTAAGATTGCTGCTTAGACAGCTGTGGGTGCCCAGGCACTCTCGTTCTTTCCTGAGGGATACATAATGGAAAGTGTTCTGTGTCCAGCGTTCCGATCACTCCCACTTGTCCCTGCAGCTTTCAGCTACCCAACACTACACTTCACTCTAACACGACTATCCAAAGCTGCCTCCTCCAGCACTATTTTTCCTTCTGTACATTTCCAGCCCTGCTTCCCTCAGCAAGATGATGACTGATGCTGGCTAAGGTGGGGCACAGCTTCTGACAGGCCCTGTCACCCCTTGGAACGGGACGTGCTGTGACAGGATTCCCACCTGGACTCGATCAGCCGCTTGGCAGCCTCTGCGTACTTGAAGAGCAGCCTCTTGGCTTCCTCACGGAACTTGATTCTGGACAACCTGAGGGAAGGGTCAATTCACACACATCAGTTCCACAGCTGCTGTGAAGGTAGGTCCAGCTCCCAAGCTTGACACCACCAGCACCCGAGCACTTCATCAGCAAAAGCCCAGAACAGCAGCAGCTAAATCACCAGCCCAGGACAAAACCACCCCAGCAAGGAGCCCTGTCTTGAGAGGTACCTGATGGGAATGTCGTTCATGATCTCTCTGAACATGGAAGGAGACACCACTGGCTCACAGTCACTCGGTAAAAGAGGATCTGTCCCTTTATCAACCACCTTCCTCTCTAACATCCAGCGATTAAAGGACTCCCTTGGGGGGTCAATCCCTGGAGAAGCACAGAAAAAAGGGCAGTTAAGAGAAGCTGATTCTGATTCCTTATCAGAAGCTCTGATAAGGATCATCACATAGGAGTTCTGCCTGATGAGTTCACAACCAGCAATGTCACAGAGAGTACAACCACCACCAAAAGAGATCACAAGAACAGGAAAGACATATACCAGAAGGAAGAACATCACAGCACCACAGGACTGACAGGACAAGTAAGGGGAGCCCAGCAGACACTGACCTTCTCGCTGCTGGCAGAGCTCACGATAATGTTGCCGCAGCTTGAGAATGAGCTGGGACCGAAGCAGCTCCACCTCAGGGTGTGGAGAAAGCACTTCAGATGGTGCTCTCTGCTTAATCACTGCATTCGTCTGGATATCCAGGTCCCAATATACTCTACGGCAGAAGCAAATGTCATCAGGATGGCCAGACCATTGGCTAATTATCAAATATTACTTCTAAAGATGCTCCCTTGGGCTGTTTCACCAGCCAGTAAATCAAATTATCAAGGCTCCTTGCAAAGATACAGGGGGTGTTACGTCTCTCAAAGGTGCCTGGAAAACCACATGTCTAATAGATCACCAAGAAAAGAACACAGGACAAACAGAGACAACTCACTCAGTTGGCCGCAGGAGAGCTGCCTGCTGTTTATCTTCAGGTGAGACACACCATGCCTTCAGAACAGAGGTTCCAGGAATACTGGGAGAGCTGGGGACTGGCTGAGCAGCTGCATTTCCTGGGACATCGACCTGGACGCATAGGGAGTGAATTACTGCCCTGCAGGGAGAGGCACTGGGGAAGGATCCCAGTTTACCCAACAACCCTGCACCAGGAACCTCCCCCACCCTGGGACTGCTGCAGCCCAGTCTGCCTGCTGCTGGCACAAGTTATCATGGACCCACCAGCTACTGTGCTCCTTGGTCACATCTGTGTCCTCCCATCTCCCACACCCCACCTCAGGCTGCAAGAGGTGACAACTGGGCAGGACCTGAGTCTGCTTCCACTTTGCTACTTTCTGAGTGTCACCCATCACAGCTTGAGTTACACTGGGCTGGTCTGACCTTGCACAGCTCAGAAAAGCCAGGCCCAGACCCCCAAGGTTTCATTTTAAACAACATTCTTATGCCTTCTCGTTCCACAGCACCAGACCCACCTTGGGCTTCTTCACGCTGTTGCCGCTCGGTGGCACCTCCTCAGAGAATCTCCTCTTCCTCTGCTTGCTCTCCACAGAGGTGTCTATCATCCCACCTTCCAGGGGCATCGGAGCCGCGTTCAATCCCAGAGGGTCTGACTGTGAGTGTCCAAACAACAGCAGCACATGTTAGTTCATCAGCTGCCACCGCAGAGTCCCACAGGAGGGCAATAAACCCTTTTAACTTCCCATTTCACTGCCCCGGGCTCTCACATGGTTGGAAACAAGCACACCAAAACTCACACCTGCAGAAAGCTAAAAAATTCTCTTCTAGACCTGCATCCATACATTTTTTTTTAAGGCTTAGATGAGAAGAATGACACACAACTCGCCCAGGTCACACGTTCTTTGAGCAGTGCACTATACCTGGTACAGCATTGCCTGAAGGAGGAATATCTCCTCAGAACCAAGCCAGACAATGGGCTCAATGAGGAATTGGAGGGTGAAGACCCTCCCACACGTGCAATCCGGAGCCCACAAGACCACGGCACCTGCCCCTGCAGAACATCCCGTGCTGGCACAGCCCCTCCAGGCGAGTGCCCACTTACAATGACGTCGTGCTGCCCCAGAACTGGCATTTCCCACAGGGACTGGTTGGTGAAGCGGTTGAAGTAGTAGGGGCGATTCTCCCGCTTGCTCCAGCACTTCTCCCAGCCAGCCTGCACCAGCTCATCTGGGGAGACAGCGAGAGTCAGGAGCAGTCCAGAGCAGCAGCCCTGCCCCCGGGTCCCCGCTGCTGTCACAGTGTACTGAGACACCACCAGCAGCCTTGGGCAGGGCCCTCCCCAGGGCAGGGCAGTACCTGGCAGGTCCTGGACCAGGCGCATGGGTTTGGGGGAGCTGGGCTGGTTCTGGTTGGAGGTGCCAGGTGAGTGACTCATGAGAGACGCTTCCTCCGCAGGGCTTCCGTGATTCTCATTGGCCATTTCTCAGGAACCGCACTAGGAAAAAACAGACACAAAATCCGTGTTACAACAGGAAAGGTCCCAGATCCCCCCAGCCCACGTGCTGTAGTGCTGACAGTTCACTCAGACAATACAACAGGGTTTGAACTGGTACACACAGCACCTGAACCCTGCAAAATCCCTGTTATCCTGGACACCACCAGCGATGAGGAGCACTGAACTTGAAGTGGTGTCAACCAGGGAGCTCCTGAGGCCAGCACTCAAAACACTCTCTTTCCAGCTCAATCTCTCTTAAGAGTACTGCGTCTGCTCCTGTACTGAGAGCACAGAAAATAAAATGCCCTCCTCTGTGAACACCTATCACCCAACACTCCTGGCCATGTCTGACCCGTTACCCTCAGAGACAGTTTAAATCAACACTTACACACACATAACCACACATAACTTAAACAAAAGGCTTTTATTAAAAAACTTCTGCTCTATAAAGCAGCCCTAGCACTTCATTATTAACAGTTTCTGTGGCCCAGAGACACGGGCCAGGAGCTGGGAGTGTGTCCCAGGCCAGCCAAGGCCCCAGCCACTGTTTGAGCCTCTGGTACTTTTTCATCTGCATAATTACAGTTATGCAAAAGAAGGTCTGTCGGAACAATAAATCTCCTCTTAACCATAATTTAGCCTTGCCAGCTGGAGAGAAACAGCCAGACCTTTCCTCTCTTAGTCACCACTTCCCCCGGGAAGTTTCTGAAACTGCCAATGGCTCCTCTCTGGCAGCCCCAAGACAGCAGTGATGATCTGGGGGAAACAAGGCATTTTAAATAACGACCATCTACCTCCGTCACTTAACTCCATTCCAGCCTTTGGAGACACCTACACACCACCAGAGTCAGGGCCACAGCAGCACAGAAACGTGGGGTTTAACTGGACACCAGAGCGGCCCTGGCAGCTGAGTCCCTCGTAGATCATTTCTTAAGGAAAAGCTCTGGTTTGGTTTGTAGTGGACACGGCAGGAACCGGGAGCTTCGGTCTGTGCTCAGGACACAGGTAACAATAACGGAGCCCGCGGTGAAAACGCTGCTGCAGAGGCACTGGGGGATCCCCTCCCAGTGTTGGGCAAGAGCTGTTTATTTACTCGAGTTTCCTCCTGAACTCCAGCCCCGCCGTGCCCTCCATGGCCACTCCCGCTGCCGCGAGCTCAGCCCAGAGCAGCCCGGTGCCAGGGGACAGGACCCCTCTGGCAGCACAGCGGGTGCAGCAACTCCCAACAGATACCCCTGGCCCCTGCTCCCATAAACTAAACACCTAGTGCAGAAGCTGTGGGGGATGTGTCCTGTGTGGGACACAGGTTATACTGAACTGGTGTGTACTGAGGGGACCAGAGCTCCCAGGGATGTGTCAGGAGTTACAGACAGCACTGGGAGCACAGATGTTCCCGGACAGGACCCCACACACCAGCTGTGGCCAGGAGCCAGTGGTGTTCATCACCAGTCACTAAACCAGCTGTCAAACAGGGTCCATGGACTTTGTCTTCTCCCACTCACGGACAGAGCAGAGTGGTGGAAGTAGACAAGAAGCTTTTCACTTGACAGTGTTGACGAGTATTAAATCCATGTACCCATATAGTCTGTGAAGAAGAGGAAGGCAAACTAACAGGAGTCCTGACAGAAGCCACGCTGCTTTTATGCACCCAGCACGGGGAGCGACAGCGCAGGGATCAAGAGGAAGCATTTATGGTGGTTGTGGATTTGTTTTACACAGCACTGGAGACACGGCAGAGAGCTGGCCCTGCCCGAGAGCACAGCCCGGGAGCGGCAGGAGTGAGGGGCAGGGGCACATGAGGTGAAGGAGCAAAGCAAAAGGGAACGCTGCTCCGCTCCGGGCACCGCGCCGGGGTTTAACGGGACAGGAGCACAGCGCAGCCCCGGGCCCGGCACGGCCAGGCTGGTGCAGGAGCCGAGGAACCGGCCCCCACTGGCCTCGCTCCCCTCCCAGAGCCGGGCAAGGGGCAGCGCGGAGCTCCCGGGGCGCAACGGCAGCGGGCACCGAGGGCAAGCACGGGCAGCGCGGCAGCAGCTCCCGGGGCAGTGGCGGGACGGAGCTCCTCGGTACGGTGGGCCAGGACCGGCGGGGCAGCCACGGGCGCCGGGGCCCAAGCGAGTGCGGAACGGAGGCGGCGGCAGCTCTACAGGCGGGACGGGAGGAGTCCGGGGGCACGGCCTAAGGGGGGCGGAGGCGCGGCAGTCCCGGCCCGGGCGGGCGGGTACTTACGGTGGCGGGCTGCGTGGCGGGACGCGTGGCCGTCGCTCCGTGCTCGCCGCTGGCGCGCCGGGGCCGCATCCTCATAGCGGGGCGTCCCGCGCCTGGCCCACGGGGGCCGCTGCGGAGACAGGAGCCCGTTACGGCGCGCGGGGGAGGAGCCGCGGGGCGCGCGCAGGCGCGGCGCAGGG
>VYZX01034866.1:0-16193 GCA_013401335.1 Brachypteracias leptosomus
CCCAACCCTTAAACCACAACAATACTGTAGCAAAAACAATAAAGACCAAGAGCATATTGCTGAAAGGGCTTATTTTTTCAGGGCGGCCAATTTAGAACCATTTTCCAGCACTGTCTAAAAGGATGAGTACCAAGGTAATGATGACATGAGCCATCAGACTCCTTGGAAGCACAGGTAAGCATGGAGCAGACCTCAGCAAGGAAGGTGGGTACTAACAAGTCCTCCAGGAAAATGTGACCAGCAATGGGTTCAGCTGGTGTGAAATGCGAGCTCTGTGTGATATCCCAGTAGACCAGAGAAACTGTACCTTTCCAGTGGTAAGTGACACTGTCCTTGTACTCAGAGGGATAACAGAAAAGTTCACCCACTCTCTAAAGCCACGGGGTCATGTGCTTTCCCATGTTGTGAGGCACAATACAACATAGGACAAGCCAAGTGACTTGAGAAATAGGAGAGATTTGGTTTTCAGAACTTGATAGATATTAATTCCAGTGTCTAGACAGAGTGGACCTCCTTCAGTTGCTGGAGGGCCTCTGTCAGGTACAGCTTCTGCTAGCACAGTTGCCCTCTGCTCAGGTGGGCAAAATTCAGTCAGACCCTTTTGAAGACCCAAGACCTCAGCTTTCCAACAGCTCTGCAGCCCAGAGCAGGGAGTCCTCTACTTGAGGACAATTTCTTCTTAATCCTCCTTCGGTTCATCCTTCCTTAGCTTCCTATTTTGAAGCCTGATGGAGGTACAGAAGATGAGATGGGAAAGAACAAGGGGGAGCTGAAAATGTGTGTAGGGTTACGGACAAGGTGATGAGAATAAATTTTATATCCAGGACTGGAGGAATTACGACATCTCTGCACATCATCAGGTCTTGAGTAGATATGTTTTCTGAAGAAATTGTCAAGAGATTGGAGGCTCAAATAGGAGGGGAATGAGAGCTTTGCAGTGTGAGGTCTTGAGCATGCATGACCTTGTGCATCTGGCATGAAAATAATTGAGTCTTTCTCCTTCTAAAACAAAGATAAGAGCAGACCAGGCCATGCCTTTGGAGAAATCAGCATATGCACAGTGCAACAACAGTGGTATCTTGGGCATTTGCTGTATCCAGCAAGGAACCAGCTTATTCCTTTGGAGCTGCCTCTTAATTTTCTTTTTCAGACCAAAGCCTTCTGAGAGGAGGAGGATTTGGCAGGGCAAAAGACCACTTCACAAGGATTTGTTTTCTCAAAACTTGGATCTGACTTTCACCCACTATCTAATGCGTTCAAATATTTCTCTCATCTCTTGTAAGCAATGCACACACAAATAATACTGTTGCTACTCCTTTTTCCAGTATTACTGTTTATATGAAGATTACAAGGCTCTTTACAAAGAAAGGCTGGTATCACCATGGGGACAGGCTAGAATCCAGGATAGAAGTCATTCTTTCAAGGACATACAGCTTTAGTGCATCAAGATCAAAATTTGATATCAGATTTCCAGGTTTTCTAAGCCTCCTCCAGCACATCACTGTGTGTGCAACCTGCAGCTGCAGAATAGTTTGAATTGAAATAAGCCAACAACGAACACTCTGGCAAACATTTTGAAACTCTGTTCATGAAGAAGTGGTTTAAACTGGCCTGATTTTAATATTTTCTTCAGTGTTTTCACAGGTTTTAATTTTCTTTTCAAATATTATTGTGGCACCAAAAAACTTTGGTTTTCTTTCTTTCTATGAGAGAATCAAGTTTTTCTTATGCACTTAAAGAAAATAGGCAAAGAGGACCCAAACTTCCAGAACCAAAAGCCTTAGAACCACATGCTTAAAATTTCTTAAAAATATCTGTGCAGGCAACCTAGTGCTTTTTGTCACACAGGTATGGTTTCAAGAGCTTCAAAAAATAACCAACAACCCAAAGGTCTGGGGTGAGACGACTACTAGTTTCAAGATCATTTCCCAGAGTGCATCAAAACAAACTATCTAAAAATTCACCTTTTTCTTCTCAAAGGTAGTTTGTCGTTTGCCTGCCATCCAAAGGCTGGCTTTCACTTCATGTATCTCTAAAAGACTGTTTAAGTCAGTGCTGTACCCACGCCATGCTCTGCTCAGCAGTTTGCCCTTCAGGAGCAAGTGCAGAGACCCATCATGGCCACGGCTTAAGGAGAGCAGCCTGTTGAAGGCTCCTTGCTGCAGTCAGGCTTCTGTGGCTAGATGGGGATTTAATTAATTTTAGCACTGTTATAATTTTTAAGGTGCCTTGGGAGTGGGTAGTTTGGAATGAAGTTCTTCTTAGTCTTCTCTTCCACCCCACTTTTATTTTCTCCTTAAAAGACACTAAAAATCCATCCAGTGAGAAACTCTGCACCTCTGTGCAGCAGATACCTGAGTTTCCAGCACAGACCAAACAGCTTTCCAGGTCTGCACTCCAGTGAGGAGAAAGATCCACCCATGTATTACTCGCCAGATTAGGGGGCCCTAGCTTTAGGTGAGTGATTTCCAATGTTTCTGAAAACATGGGCCACCTGTAGAGGTACAGGAGAGAGGCACCCACAGCACACACACGTGGGAAAAGAGGTTCAGCTGTCTTCTCTAGGATTTCTTGAACCTCCCTGTCCCTCAGTGTATGCAGTGGGGTTCACCTGGAGAGCAAGTACCCTGCATTTGTCTGTAAGCCTGAATCCTACAGGGATTATTTCCTTTGTGATATACAGTATATATTTAACCAGACCCCAACAACAGGGACCCTGATGGAGCACGATGCTGAGTCTCAGCTGTACATATCTCCAGCAGAACAGTGGTCACGAACACTCAGTTCCTCAAACAACTGCTCATAGCTCTTTGCTGCTGCTGCTCTCTGTGTCTCTTTTTACCCTAAGATTTGTTACGGCAAGTGTTTTTCTCATTGCCCAGAAGTCTTGGAAAGTGCTGCTTCTTCAAAATGAACAGAAATATGTGGAACAGAGCAAGATTTTGATGAAAAACTCTCTCTCTCCTGATGTCAAAGTGAAAGATAAACCATTGGTAAGATGATGAATAGAAAAACAGGAAAGCGAGGCTCTTTGGAGAAATAGTGACAAACTTGAAGCTTTGGTCAAACTTAGGAGTAAGCTCCCACAGGCAGATCATGATCCCTACTGCTGGATGTCAGCTATCCTACAGAGAGCATCAGCACAGCTGGGCAGCTCAGGACTGTACCACCAGAGCAACTGGGTAGACGAAGCCAAGGCCTCCATCCGACTCTCAGAGAGCCCACATTTGTTTCAGCCTGCATTGAGGCACACCTCTGTTTTTGCAATTCACCAAGCTGAACTGACCTGAATTCTCCTAGACTCGTAGCTTTATTTCATAAGCCCCTTTTTGAACAGCGACTGGAAACAGTCTTTCTTCCTCTAAGCGTACATGCCCTGTAGAGCCACGATGGAACAGGGCATGTTTAAGCAAGTCATGCAGAAGCAAAACAGCTTGCACTGGAGGAGCAGAGAGCTACATCCAAGAACACCCTGCCATCTGACGACTCAAGCATTATTTTTACTGTCTTGGAGAGACGGATTCAGCTCTCTCTTCTGCATGAGGAGGTTTGTGTTTGTGCCCTGCCTCCAGCACGACTGCTCTGACATCAGCCTAGAGCAAGCTACAGGGAACAAAGGATTCCCAAATTCCAGCCAAGCAGTGGCTCCATTCACATCCTTTGATGAACTCAGCCAGCATCAGCTTTCAGGAACAAACCTTCTTCCCTGCAGAAGCAGTTTCTTTACCAAGAAATTATCTCACCTTCTCTTTAGCGTACACAGTGAATTTCAAGTACTGGTATTAAAAAATGTTTCACTATCAATCTGTACCTGGAAATCATAGCCCCAGCTGCTAATCTATGTCCCTATTATCACTGCAGTGAAGTAGGTATAACTCTGTTGGTGCAAAATAGCTACTGCCGTACCAGGGGCTGGGAAGACAAATTGAATCAACAGTCTATACTTTGTCTTCCCTTTCACTTTATAGAAAAACAGGATTTAATGTTCTACTGCACAAATCAGGCTCTTTAGGTCTGTAAAGCTCTCCAAACCAGAAATTAATGATAACACTTGTCATCCTTAGATATCAAAGTGTTCCGTGCAGGTGGGTGATTACATCATTTCCTCCATTTTAGCAACAGAGTAACTCTTGTGATCTGCTGAGGACCAGACATCAGGTAAGTGGTGGAAAAGTTAAATCTCCTAATTCGTAGTCTATGCTCTGTTGGTCGGCATTGTAAAAGCTGGGGTGGGAGGCTAGAGAAGGAAGGGAGAAGTGAGGAGAGCTGAGACTACATCTTAAGCATTTAAATCAGAGTCTCCAAACACTCAGGAAAATATCCTCTGCCAGTATGCCCACAAGTGCTAAATGGCAGTTGAGTGCAGTCAGGGAGCCTGACAAACATGGACACAGCATTTATTAGCAGTTAAAAACAGAAATGTAGAGTGCAAGTGAACTGCCTGCCACTTTGTAATTGAAGAGCACTTTGGAGTATTTATCAGATCTATGACCAAGAACACATGAATCTTTTAATGATTGCTCCATTCATATCCTCACCACTGCTTACTGAACTCAGCCCATTTAAAAACCATTAATTAACCATTTATTATTGATTACATTTCACAATGGCAACCCAGATTACTCCTCTGGTGGTAGTAGTAAAAGTGTCATGGCAGTACCTTGCTTCACAATCAAGAGGGCAGCACATCAGCTGCCTATAATAGCTCATTACTCTCCCAGAAGAGCTCCTGTCCCTCTTTATTACAGCAGCAACTCTGGAGCTCAGGGAAGCATAAGATCATCCATGGCATAACCCTGCTCCTCAGGACATATAATATGGCTGTGAAACCCTCAGCCAAGGCTGGAGGTGGTGATTGGGCAGGGCTGCTGAGAACCTTCTCCAAGACCAGATGAAAATGTGACCTCTTCCAGAACTGGAGAGTAAGCATGGTACTTTCCTCTGTCTTTCCCTGGAGACACATGGAGAAGTGAATCTCCCACTCATGCTAGGTTTAGTTCCAAAGGCCTTTTTGTTTCAAAATTTCCTGGACTGTTTTGAACCACTAATTAGACCATTTCCACCTCAGTGGGACCATTATGGGTCCTTTTCTGGTCTAGAAATTTCTTTTTAAGCCATCTGAAATAGGTTCCCTAAGTCTGCCTCTCCCATTAACTCGTAAAAGAAGTTTCCACAGGACATCTGACCCTTTATTTTTTGTTCCACCACTCGTATTCCCTTACTCTGTGCTAGTCTTTGTAAATTATTCACCATCAAACATCCTTCACGCCACCATTTCCTGTAATTTATAATGTCTACTATGTTGTTGTATTTAACACTGAAAAGTATTTCAGGATCCATCTTGAGATGTATTAGGAAAGATGTAAGGAATTGTGCTGTGTTGTATAAAACCCTAGTCAATAAAATGGAAAATTATTAATAACTTAATGGTTGTTGTCTTGCTAATGCTTCAGTCTTTTGTGTTCATAGCAAGCTTGTCCCATTTATTCTAATGCAAAGGGGGAAGGAATTTTTAAACTGGTTTGCCTCCTCTCAGGGAAATTGCTTTTTTTCTTTCTTTCCAGCTAACACCACATGCTTGTTAATGGAGCGTTAATATTCATGTGATAAGCTTCTTCCAGCAGACAGTGAAATCCACTAAATTTTCAGCAAAGTCTTAATTCTAGATCATAACTGCAGAAGGCAAGGCCACAGCTGCTGGCAGTTTATTCAACTCTCATCATAATATCAAACTAAATTATTGAAGAAGACTGGCAATTTACATATCACCTCTCTAAGTCAACAAGTTAGAGTTCCCTTCACTGTGTTACACCTCACTGCATTTTTAAATCTAGACTAGCAGTCCAACTTGTTTGCATATTATATAGTGAGATGAGTCTAATATAAAGTTCTATTTGACAGATGTGGAAGAACGGAAGCCTATTCCAGGCAGAAAGCATAAAGACTAGGTCAGCATCTCTTCCCTAGTGAAGGACATTGCCCACAGCCTCTTAACCCTTTTAAATTTCAATGACTATAAGGTTGACAGTATGGGAATTTGTCCAACGCTGTGGGATTAATTTTGTTGAGTTACTCTGTCTTTACACCAAAGTAAGAAGGAGGAGAACTAACAAGATTTATAAATGCAGACTAGTTTTTGTCTTAACTTATCTATTAATTGTACTATGAAATTCACACTGGTTATGTTTTAAATGGACAAACACCTTCTAAAGCTACATCAGTTATTCTTTGTGCTATGGCTATGAAAGTTGAGTGTCACTGACTTCTGTTTTACATTCATATTCTGAAATGATTCACCTAAAGACCAGGATAAAAACAAATGTATTATTCAGAACTGAGTAACAGCCTTCACCAGACAGTGACAGCTGGATAGGATACATGGGGTTTTTACATGCCATGTAAACATTTGATAGAACTCCAGGTCTTCAGTAAAAATCTTTGAGATGAGAATAACAGAATTTCAAATTTAACTTCTTAATGAAGACATCTGTTTGCAGAACCTACATCCCTACTTAGGTATTCACATTAAATGGTTTCATTTTTTAGAAAAGCATGTCACACTGGATCTGATTTCGTCTCATAACTTTTGAAATAAGACTGCTTCTGACATGCTTTGAAAATATATTTTATGGTTTTATTCAGCTATTCATTGCTTTCATTAGGAACAGTTCAGGTCAATATTTTTTAATAACTTACTCTTAAAGTGCAGATCTAACCAACCTTGCCTGAAAAACCTCACTCTTTATATGACTGTATTAGGATCATGAGCTTTGGGTTTATGTCTCTATGTAATAGTAATATTCACTCTATAGAGAAGTTACAATCTTTGATTCCTTAATAATATCACACATCTGGTTTGTATGTTTTGAAATACAGAAGATTCCTTTTGATAATATGAGTCTTGTGTTTGCTATCCCAATTGTGTGTCAGCTTAGTTAACTATATTCAGTTAACATATAAAAGACTACTTGCTATAATAAGAGCGCACCACCTAATACTTGCCTTACGTTGTTGTTACTGTTGTTTCTCTTGCTAAAGTCAAGGAGCATAGTGTAATTAACTGATCAGCATCTTATCCCAGAAGAATCTTGTAAAAAACTTTACAAGAAAACAATAGAAATCGTTGCTTTCCAGAAGAACTTAAAAATTCACCATCTTAGAGATTATCACCTGAGCCCTACTTTCAAAAAAGTGAGATAAATGGACACAAGAATAAAGTGCATAAAAAGCCCCTAAATTTTGATACATGATTACACTAGCAATATGCATTAGAAAATTGATAATTTCTTACTGTTAAAGCTTTCCTTACCAAATTATAAGAGCTGGGGACAGATTAATCCAGTGTTATCCCAAGTAGAGCAGAAAGTAAGGAAATTACAAGACAATGAAATCCACACTTAAAAGTAAATAACACAAGCCCAGATAAGTACATTCATACATGTTTTGTCTATAGGACTGCAGGATATTATTGATTATGTAGTACCAGGCTGGGAAAATGAAGTGAGGCAGCAAATCTCAAAATCAGTTGGTAGCTACCATAAGCAGTCCAAGCTCTCTTACTGAAAGGCATCCCAGTAAGATTTTCCCTAGGTAGTTTCTCCTTTTTATAAAGCTGGTAGTTGTACAGATTTATAAAGCAAAATTCTCAGATGAATGCTGGATGGAAAAGTACAAGGGCATAATGGTTTATGCAGACATTTGTTTGAACAGCTGGTTTGTGGTTGATTAAAACCTGACAGTTTATCTATTTTTCCTACCTAAATAGACCAATCTAATAACAGCTATTACCTGTCTTATCCCAGCCACTCTTGTACCTGCACATCATCTTCCACTGTCCCTCTGATGTGCATTACTGTCCCTTTCATTGTGATGGATGCCTCAGATGAACTAGGACACATCTCTGCTGCTAGAGGGTTTTACAGCAATAGGCCAGGATTGCCATAGAGCAGGAGCTTTTGTTCTTTTCTCAGCCTGTTATCTACCTCCTTGCTTTCCTGATATGAAACAAAGAATAGGGACACAGAGAAACATTATCATGCATTTGATGTGGTAGAAAGGGATTAGGGAGTTTCTCCTTGATCAGAGCACGAGTCCTTACCCAGTGGCCTTTTCTGTCTCCTCTGCCTTGGAAGCCACCACAATGCCCATATCCTCTGTAGAAAAAAATCCTGGAAATTTCTGGTAAAGTCAAGCCTTGGATAAGCCGTTGTGTGTTCTCGGATAAACTTATCCAACTCCTGCACAGGCAACACGCTAAGAGTCTTTACCAGCACAAGCATAAATGCAGATTTCATTCAAACAGTTTATAAAGCAGAAGCATAAACACTGAGGAGTGCTGTGAAACCAGAGGTTAAACCTTTACAACTTTGCTTACACCATATCTGGGAGGTCAGGAAATAAAGATTTATCTACCAGAAATTGTCTGTGCTCAACATAAGGCTGGGAAGATGCATTCTGAAATGCATTTAGAAATTTAGTAAATTCTATTCCTATTCTGAAAGGCAATAAGGGAGGGCGCAAAGAAAGGCTTTCAAAATCTTGTTGTTGATCTTCTAAGCAGTTCCAGATGAGCTATTGTGAAGAGAAACCAGAGGCAATGAATGCACCTCAACTGTTACACATACATAGAAATGCTGTGAAACAGCTATTCAATGTACTTCAAGTTACTACACTCAAAGAAAATATCAGCATCTAGGGTGCTTGCTGAGTGAAATGAAAAGAACACTGATATAGTTTAAAAGGAGTTATAGCTGATTAGAGCAATGACTTTATAATGCCAAGAGGAGCTGCCACTTCCACTGAGAGCTGGGTGGGGGCTGACAGGTTTTCAAGGAGGTATCTAGTTCAAGTACAAGCTGTCCTTACAGAAGTATTGTAGGTGGAGGACATGTCCAGAAAACTGGAGGACTTGGCAACCTATATCCAGGAAAGTCCTTAGGCGCTGCACAGAGAGTACTCTGAAACTTCTTGAAGTAATGCATGCTTACTTGGCTGGTATCAGTGAATATTTCAACCCATAGCTCTAGCTCTATGATCACCACCAACATACCCAGAGCAGTCAGATTTAATTTGCACCTTGTCTGTATGAAGTCCTCAAATACGTATAACAAAGACCACTTCATAAAGGAAGAATTCCTCCTTAAGACCTGTAAGATTTAACATGCTTAATAGAAATTGTGCCAAAGATTTACCAAATCAGGTTAGTTCTTGCAAATGTAGACTGGTTTCTGCAAAAATCTGGATACCAGGGAGCTAAGTAGACAGTGTTTAACCAGCAGCAGCAAGCTATTTAGTTTATTTTTATGAAAACATAGCATTATGTGCTATTTCTAGGTAATGTGAAAAGTCCTTGACATACTACGTGAAGCAGAAAAGAGCACAGCAACATGTATTCATTTTAAAAATGGCAATGGAAAGCAAGGTGCTACAACATGGTAATGCAGCCTGCTTTTCCTTTCAGTGAAGCACTTGAAAATGTACCTGTTCATCTTTTGCACCAAGAGGGCAGCCTGCGAAGTCAAAAGATCATCTTTCCCAGCCAGCACCCTCCAGTGCTATTCCTCCCTGAAACAAAAAAGCCTCTTCCCCCCTTGAAAAGACAAGTAGCCTTGGACTGAGTGTGATGGGAAACAACACTTGTATGCCTTACTGCGTTTTTAAAATTTGATTCCTTCTCTCATCCATGAGGAAAGAGGAAAAAAAACCCAAACAGCAAAACTAACAGAAAATGTAAAAGATGTCAATTCTGGGTGAAATCTTTAGTATTTTATGATAGATAGCATTACCAAAAACACCTGCTAGTATATCAGTAATGCCAGTGATACATCCATTTCTTTACCTGGAGGAACAGACGTTATCTTAGGCACGAGTCCAGGACACTCAAATTCAACTCCCTCTTTTTGCTACAGCTTTCTTACTATGACCCTGTCTGAGACAAAAAAAAATAGCAGTTCTAGAAGAAAATTCATTGATCCTAAACTACATTGTTTCCTCTCTTGTCTAATTTTGAAATGGCTAATATTAAGGAATATTAATCCTACTGTTGTACCAGTTTAACCATCATCATTTTATGCTGCCATGAGTTACCTGATCACACAGGCCAATGCTGAACTCAGCAACATCCCCTTGGAAGTCTTCTTTCAAACAATCCTGCCATAGATTTCCGTGGGCCCACTTCCTCTGCTGTCCACTGTGGTGCCAGCATTACCTGCTAGACTCAACAGACAGATGGATTCCTCAGTGGCCCTTCACACGGAGGGACACCACCGAGAGGGTTCAACAAGTTGCAACCAGCCCAACAGGAAGCTTCTCCAACTGATTGCCTCCTGGTTGATATAGTCCTGGCCTCTCCCATCACCCCAACCATGACCACCTGAGTGAGGGTGGAGTCACAAAGACACAGGTGGGCCATGTTCTGCCTCTGGACCCTAAAGCCAGTGGGGGAAACAAAATATTCTGCTAGGCTGTGGGTCATTCACAGGTCACCTCCAACACAGCCTCCACAACTCAGACCTCAGCAATTCACCTACCTATTAAAGGATGGTAAAAAAACCCCCCAAAGCTCCACTTCCAAGGTTATACAAATTCTTCCTATCCTGGAGATGTCCACATACAGAGTGTCGCTGGGACTACTGATCACTGTCCCCTCTCTGCTATATTCTGGGCCCTGCCATTACCTGCATATCCTTATCTCCTGTTTTTCCCTTTTTAACCCTGAGATGTCACATGTTGTCCAGTGCACAATTCTGTTCAACTCTGTTGAGATGTTTTAGATTGAAAACTATTATGCTTTTGTAATAAATTTGATTTCACTAGACAGCCCTTGAAGGCCTTCTTTAGAAAATAGGTGCTAGTTAAAGGTTAGTAAAAAATAGAAAGGGACAACCCTTAGTAGTTTCAGCTTGTCTCTGCGGTGGTATTACTGGTCTGTATCACAATTCCTACTTAAGTATCAGATAACATCAAATGTTTTTTCTTCTGTAAAATAACTAATGTACTACAATTCATTCCCCATTCCACTGTGCTGCAATAACTTTGCAGAGTAAATATAGCGTAAAACCAGTGTAAAAGAATGGTAAAAAAAGCTCTGTGATGTGGATTCTTGTCCCATGGCTCCCTGAGTGCACTGAAACTGAGATTTATTTTGGCATAGTTGAGATCATGTCTGTTCTGATTCACAGTGTGAATGTTCCAGCAAACTATTGAATAAATATCAAATATATTTTCCTGATTACTCATTTTATTTCCTTCACAGAAATTCTTATATCTATTCACAGGCCTGCTAGCAGATCACATTTCAGTTTATTTGCTGCTTTGTTGGTTGATGACGAAACATAGCTGAAAAGTTTTCATTTTGTGCCCCTATGTGTCAAATCGGTGCATTCTCCTCCCTTCCCTATTTTTCTGTTTGTCTCTCATGCTCCAAGGCTTCCAATACTAAAGTTTTCCACGCTCTACATTAGCAGTCCACAGATTGCTTTGAAAGCTACTGGACATTCTGCTATCATCTTTCAGATTTTCTCTTTTACATCCCTCAGCAGTGGTGATCTGTAACAGTGACTGTAATTAGAAACCACTCTTGGGCAGTGTGAAGTTGCAGGGTTTTGTTCTTTTGTTTTTCTGTTCTGAAAAACTCACGTGTGATGCTTTCAACAAAAGAAGCTCACCTACTTCATTGTAATATAACAGAATTATATAATAATGTAGTTCGTATGCATTGACATATAAATATGTGTGACTTCAAAGGTATATAATGCTTATATATATATACATATATAAGTATAATTATTTGAATGTATGTGTGTCACTCTGTATCTTCAGCCATACAATGTCCATACTTCTATCTGTAGGTATTTAAGACAGTAGCAGGTAGACCAGGTGCTGTGATTTTAGGCCAGTTCGATGAACTTCTTTTGAAACTATGAGTGATTTCCTTCTGCATTTGGTTTCCTTTTTCACACTGCAGGTTAGTCTTGAGTCAGCTTGCTCTCGCTTGTTTGGGTGAAATATAGTAGTTGGTTTTCCCAGGAGCAGCAACCAGCAAAGGTGTGGAACTCCAGTACCAGCCTGAAAAACCTCGAAGCTCATGAGTGGGAACCCTCCTGTGCTCTGAAAGAGGAGCAGAGTCTCACATTGCCTGCTACTACCACTCAGGAGAGACACGGGCCGATGCCATACCTAAGCTACATGCTTTGCTCTTCATGGGACACATCTAGTAGGGAGCGCCACAGGGCTACAACTCTTGAGGCTGTGGTTTGGCTCTGCAGCCCCAGATGGATGTCTCATTTTAAAGTTGTGACCTGACGGTACTGGCATGTTTCTGGGTTCAAGGCGCAGGCAGAAGAGTTAAAGGGCATCTGCAACAACACCAGAATAACTAAGTTCTGTACAAAGTAGTTGGGCTTGAAAAGTGCTAGCTGTCTCCTTCCAGAAATGCATTTTCCTTCATATAGAAGCATTGTGCAGACTCCACTTCCAGCCTGACACATTCCAGCTACACCCCAGTGCATTGTATTAGGGGAACGGTATTTTTTCAAAAACTGAATTTCCACAGGTGAAGGTAAATGTTTCCAGTGTCCTTTTGAGGACATCCTGAAGGAAATGGGAGAGGCAATTTATCTCTGAAGTCCACAGATGATACACAAAAGGGAGTGGAAACTGTGACCTAAAAGCCTAGGATCTGCCTCCACAATACTGTGGAAAAAGAAGCAAGTACAAAGGGGCATGCTGCATGAAAGCGGAGTGCCAGAAGAATAGATTACAAGCAGGCACACAATGTACAATGAAAGTATTTTACTAAATACAAACACTACAGAGATGCAATCAGACTGAGGCTATCAAAACAAACTGTGGTATTGATCGTAGCTGGATGTCACATGTGAAACCTCTGGAGATGAAGACTGGAAGGAGAGAGGTCTGGGGGAGGTAAGGCAGTGCTTCATTCCACATATAAACAGTATCAGGAATATCATCTTGTGAAGAAATGGTGGGCTAAGAATTTAATGATTCCCCAAAACAGATTTCAAATCCACCCCTGTACACAGGGCTGAAATCCCACTCTGAAATTGATGCAACCATGAATGAGTTTACTTTGAACACATGGCTCTTGTCAGATGTCCTTTCATCCTTAGCTCATGAGGAGCTTCCTTTAGGGATCTGTGAATGCATTTGATGTGAGGCTATCAACTTGAGTTGTGGAGGATTGAGCTTCATCGCACATGTAGGTGTTTGGTGATAACTGCTGGAAGTGGCTATAGGTTTCATGGTTCAAGGTGTTCAGCTCTACTTGATGGCTCTAAAGTAGCACAATGCAGCTGATTTTGTTTGACTTCAGTCTTTCCCAGATGGTCTCAAAGCATTTGCTTTCCGTGCTCGCATCTGTAGTGTAGCCTGAAACAACACCTTTTGGGATTTGTGTGCTGTCATTTTCTGCTGCTTCTTGTAAAATTTCTGCTAATCACAATGGCTAAGTTTCTCTTGGTGGGTGTTTTTTGGTGCATTTTATTTGCTTGTTTCCACTGGACAGGGATGAACACATAGAAGGCGCTCTGGGGCTGTCAACAAATCCCCACTCTGATGCACAGATTGTGTTTGGATCCAGGTTTTTGGCTCAACTGCCTACTTCAAATCCATGTAAGGATTCTCCTATGCAGGGTGATGTTCTATTTTAACCAAATTAAAGAAGCAAGGAAGAACATAAAATGCAAATGCAAATCCAAGCCTCCTCACCTGGCCCCAAATTTCATGAATACTTGAACCAGAGCATTTTCTTCAGCTCCTTCCCTACACACCAGGCTTGGATACAGACTGAGCTCTGAAGCATTGTGCCGTGAAAAGCAATGAAGTGCACTATGGAAAGACCTGTCTCTTGGAGCATCCCAAAATCTTGACTTGGAGCTGGGTGCTTCTCAAATGCTTAGAGCAGCTCCTGCTTACCAGTCAATTCCTGGAGCTTCAAGATTCCTGATATCTCTGGGGGAAGTCTGATCCCCTACTATATCAGGAGGCAGTAGGACTGAGTTTGCCCACTTTGTTCTCATCTGAAGTGTTACCAAGCAGCCCTGGCTCGTGTAAACCCAACACAATGTGAGCACCTCCACAGGCACACACCCCCTCCACTCCCCCCCACCCCACACCACCCATGAGCCAGGAACAAAATCATGGGATGATCTGAGGTAATACCTCATCATATCAGGTTAGACTACAGAGCAATTGTTTGGAGTAGTCAAGCAGTGATCAAGTGATCCCTTCCTATGCTGCACCTACCATCCCAGTGATAAATTTGTTCCATTTAATACTAAGAGCATATGAACTGAAAACCATCATGCTATCCACAGCACCACAGAGGAAATCCCTCTTCAAAGAGAAGCTACTATGTAACTAAGTCAGGGAATGGTCCAAGCATTGTTTAATGACAGATGAGTCCTTACATCATGCTTGCTGTACACAAAGCAGAGGAAGAAATGGCTGGGAGCTCTGTGGAAACAGGTTTTTATCTTATATTACTTTTACTTTACCTTGTGTAGCTCAAGTAGTCACAAGGTATCTATCCTTTATCAAAGTCTGACCTTGTCTGACTGGCTTTCTGCAACAGAGTCCCACTGGACAGCTGTATGCTACCAAGACAAACAGTTGTGTTAGGGTTTTTGTCTTCCTTTAACTTCATTCAGCCACTACTCTTGCTTATGTTATTGACCAGTGTCAAATGGGTCTGTAGAATGCCCCCTATTATGTATAATATCAAATACATAACAGGGGACTACTAACCTTATGTGTAACCCTTCAAATTACCCACAGTGGGAGTCTGAATCAATGGATTTCTGCACACAAATGAAAGGAGATGTAGCAGTTTTCACTCATCCCATCCAAAAGCAGTAGCCAGCATTTTCCAAAACATGCAGTGGTTTAGGGTAGAAGAATTTATGGCACCTTCCTTTTAAAGGAGCCAAATTTTCAGAGACCTGGCAGCTAAAAAATCATTCTCTTTTATAAGATCACCTATTTTAGGTCCCCAAATAGAGATCTTTAAAGACTTCTAAGTATTTGAAAATTTAGATTAGAGGAGTCAACAAACTATACTCAACAAAGGAGACCAATGTTCGATCATGTGCTGATCAGGGTCTGAAACATCAGAAAGTAGCTTCCCTCCAGGAAAATGTGTTTGTGGGTGCTATTTTCTTCCTTGCCTCTTAAACAAGTGCCAGTGATATTTTTGGGAGCAGTACGATAAAAGACTAGATGGATCATTAGATAAGGCAATTGTTTGGTCAGTAGGTAAAAAGGCGGATGTTTGTGGAGAGTCTGTGAAATGTGAACTCTGTAATGGTTTCTCATAATATTGACACAGCCCATTCACTTCCAGTCCCTTTTTTAGCTTTTCAAATACAAGATCATGTTGAAAATGGCTTTTTTGAGCCTCAAGAAATATTTTCTTATGCACCTCACAGCACTGTCTTTGCAAATGCAAAATACTGTATGCCAAGCTACATTTATGCACTTCAGGTTTGATAGATGAGGGATGCTAATGGAATATAAACTATCAAATTAAAAACTTTCATATTAGAGATGCCAACAGTGTTTGTTGTACCTAGCAACATGAGATGGTGCTTGCAATTTTTCTCTGCTTTTTAATATGATGCAATATGCACATTCTTATATACAGCTTCTTAAAGAAAGGCAAATGTACAATTTTAATGAGGAGGCATTCCAGAATCACAAGAAACTGCATTATTTTTACATTGAGCAGATTCATTACACAGCTTGCAGAAACTGCCAGATGATTGTACTTCACACACAAACCTTAAGCCTGATTCTCCTCTTCCCACCTGTGTCAGCTTTGCTCTACTCACACATCATTCACTTCAGTAAAGATATCCTGCCCTCATCCTGCATTAGGATAGAGCATGGCTGGGCAACTGGAACAGTATCTCGCATCCAGTGCTGCCTCTTCTGTTAGTGACAGGGACTTCAGAGGAGTCAGGGTAAAACAAGGTGTGCTGAATGGATCTGAGCCACAGAATCAACCCATGAAAACCAGCACCGTGCTCAACACCTCTCAGCTGAACCTGTGCAACCATATCCTCGTTAGTGGGGAAGCTGTGCAGAAGTAGGCTGGGATAAGAAATGGGTTGAGGGATGGGGTCTGTGATCTGAAAAGGCACTGATTTGCATGTGTCTCTGTTTAGGGCTAAGGG